>CABFOW010000986.1:167305-183346 GCA_902141385.1 Timema californicum
GGCCGGGGTTCAATCCTCGGTCCCGGCACAGATTTATCTGATTACCAAACCCTTCCTTCACTTCTGATAAGAAATCTTGTGAATGTGGGGAATTCCAGGCCTCCACCATGGTTCGGATTCCACGTTAAACTGTAGGTCTTTCATTTAATTTCACAATCACCCTACCATTACACATTAGCGTAAGTGCGTATAACCCGAACGGGTAGTAAGACGCGGTACTAATAATAATAATAATAATAATCTACCTTGTCACGATTATTATCTCTAAGCCCCTCTCCATAAAGTCACTTGTAGGAGGAACAAATCTCACAAGGCAGTGTCAGATATGACACTTGGCCATTTTCCCCTTCTTTTTTTTTTCTGTCGTTAATATGTATATTTTGGAAAGATAAGATTAATAAAGAGTGTCATTCATTAATTTAACGAAATATTTTTGTTTTATTTTGAACAAAATCATATTTAAATAAAATTATTTGTAAAAATCACAACAACAAAAAGTTTCATCACTGAATAAAGTTATATAATTTCACAAGAACATAATATCAAAAAGAAAAGTTGAATACGATTTAAGGTAGCTTTCAATGAACGTCAAATCGTAAACCTCGTCTTAAAATGTAGCTTTAACAGTTGACACATCTATAGTGCCTCATATTATAATTGTATTTCGTCTCTTTAAAGTTTTTATCGACATTACTTGCGGTCTTATGGAAAGAAAGAGGTGGGAGGGGTTACCAGCCAAGTTTGTACCCACTCCCTCTTTCACCGAGCCCAACGGAGAGTTAAATTAGCGCCATCTGGTCCCTGTTTATGTTATTGGCCTTTTGTAGAGCGTGATGATAATGATGGAGACTTTTCGACGAAAGACAGAGAGAGACCCATTTTCAACAAGTGAGTCACAAGACTGGACGTTCAAGCACATTGTAAACGGATCCAAATATTACGTTCGCGGAAATTGTTTTTCAAGCTGGTCTCTGCACCACCATTGGGGGCTGTGAATAGTGTTTAGCATATCCGATTAAAATTATTCAAATGCCTCACAAATTTCAAATAATAGAGTTATTCTATTATTCAGAGATCATTATTTTTTATTAGCACCCCGTCTTACTACCCGTTTGGGTTGTACGCACTTACGCTAATGTGTAATGGTAGGGTGATTGTGAGATGAAATGTAGGACCTACAGTTTAACGTGGGATCCGAACCACGGTGGAGGCCTGGAATTCCTCAAATTCATAAGTTGTGATTAATACACGTCTTCTCAGAGGTGAGTAACAAAGCGAGTAACTTAATATAAAAGTGATCAAAGTATATTTTTTATATAAGTGGGAATTTCCTTATATAATAATCGAGTTGATAAGAGAAGCTGAGTTAGATAGGGATATGTATCAAGATTATAAGTCGTCCTCGAAAATTCTTCAATTGATTGCCCAACGAGGATTCACAGAGAGTTCTTCAATTGGCTACCCAACTAAGGGCACTAAGAACTTTTCAATATAGAGTGGACATATAGGATGACTAATGAACAAACTCTAATACGAGTTGACGAAAAGAAAACTATTCTGCAGCTGATTCTACTAATAAAGTCCAACTGGATATGTTGCATTCTGAGAATAAATGGTTTGCTGAGTGATGTCGTAGAAGACAGACAAGAAGGGGAATAGGAAGACCACGAGTACAACTGATGAATGATCTCAAACAAGGAAAGAAGATGAAGGTTCAGGATTTAAAAAGGGAAGCTGGAGGACTCAATTTGGACAAGACAACAGACCTGTCGAAAGACAGGACATATAATAATATAAGTTCTCTATAAACGAATATTCTGGGCTAATAACACTTATAAATGTCAGTGTGTGTCACGTATAAATGCTTGTTCGGGTTATCGTAAAAGACTTTGGCACTAGAGTTAGCTACTCGGTGTTAAATGAATAATAATATTTAGCACCACGTCTTACTACCCGTTCGGGTTATACGCTTTAAGTACTAATTACGCTAATGGATTGGGAATTAGGGAAGGTTGAATTAGAGGAAGTGAACCAGCATTTGCGTGGAGGGAGGATGGGAAATAATTTAGTAAAAACCACCCCCAGTTCACCCGGGTGTTAAATGGATTGTTCTTGTTTAAGTTTAGCTTGTAAGTAATGCCAGGGGTCGAGCTCCTTATTTTTGCCCGAAGGGCCAAAATTTGGTACCAGCCTACTAAATTAGAGGGTAGTTTTTTTTTATCCCAAAGAGGAATGAGTTTATTATTATTAATTTCCCACGCAAAGTGACACTATTAGTGTTTCTAGATCCCAAGGGGATAATCCTTGTTTAGTCCCTGGAGCTTTTTGCGGAGGAGTACATACATGAAGAACGTGTGCAATCGCCCTATTAATTAATAGCCGGCGTTGCCAACTGTACGACCTGGATACTACTTTACTATAATTTACCATCTGTACAGTCTTACGATCAAACATGGGAAAATCTCGCGCTTCGGTGGCCGCATGGTCTAACGTGCCGTTCTTTTGTTGGAATGTTTTGCCAAAAACGGGGAAATCAGGGTTCCGGGTTCAATCCTGGTCAGGTACACTGAGGGTGACTTTCCCCAAATGGTTTTCCGCTCTTCCTCCACGTAAATTCAGGGGCGCTTCTTTTAAGTTAAGTCTTCTTAATCTCTAATACATTTGTGTAATTAGTACATAGTCGTATAATCTGAATGGGTAGTAAGAAGTGGTGGTAAAAAAATTGGAATATTACGACAAAAGTAACATCCTGAGTCTCTGATGTAGCATAATAATATAAACAATTGATCAATGTTAACAAAATTTAGCCCCTAAATTTATTATTATTATTATTACGTATTACAACCCGTTCGGGTTATACGCACCTACGCTAATGTGTAATGGTAGGGTGATTGCGAGATGAAATGGAGGACCTACAGTTTAACGTGGAATCCGAACCATGGCGGAGGCCTGGCAGTCCCCACATTCACAAGTTGTGATTAATACATGTCTTGTCAGAGGTGAAGGAAGGGTTTGGCAATCAGATACATCTGTGGCGGGACCGAGGATTGAACCCCAGACCCCAGCACCGAGGTCTGACACCTTACCCCTAGACCACCAGGTCACCACCCCTAAATTTAAAACGATATCACCCCCACACCCTCCTCTCAACACTCCTCAATCACAACAAGAGATTTTGGTTTGAATCCCGGTGGAAAAACAAACGTATTATTTTGACGGATAAAATACAATCCAGTTCAGGTCATTGTACTATTGCTTGGGACTGTATAGTTGGCAACCCTGTTAATAGAGAGCAGAAACACAGCGGCAGTGGTATTAAAACAGAGTGTGATGTAAGACTATTAAAACGGGACTAATCTGAATAACTCAACAGTAGAGCATTGACATACCAGGACAAAGATTCCGGGTTCGATTCCCGTCAAAATAGAAGCAGACTAGAAAATATCATCTCCATATGTCTTATAGTCACCTATATATCTTTTGTTCGATCATTGATTACCTTTAACACAGGTGACTAAAGGTTTAAACCAAGTTATGGAAATGAGAAAGATATTTTAAAATAAAGTGGACATGAATTAACGTGGAGAGAGTATTGGAACACCACAGTGGTAATTAACAGGACTCCTGGCTGATGTTCTTACCTCGATATTCTCGTCATCGGCAATTCAGTCTATTGAAAGCCATACGCCTTAAATGCCAAGTTTGATCCACGTTGAATATTTCAATAAATATATATATTACCATCATCTTAAATAGAAATTCATTTAACTTAGTTTCGTATTGATACAAAAGAAAGATTGTCCTGCCCAATTTTTCTACAAAAAATTCGTAATATTTTTTTTCAATAATGGTGTGAATATTGTGCTTTAAATCTTGTGCTAAGGTCACTTACATACTTATATAATCACCGCGTCTTACTGTCTGTGATAATTAGCCTACTCTAATGGGGTAGGAATGATGAAGGAAACATTTAGAAAGTAGTCTATCAATACTTGTTTGGAAGCTTAGTGGGAAAACATTTAGGGAAAACTACCCTCGGTAGACCCAACTGGGATTCGAACCCCGATCTCCCCGTCCTCTACCAGGCAATTTAACACGAGAGTGATGCCTTAGACCATTTGGCCACTGAAGTGGGTCATAATTTGTTGAAAAAAATTATGTGTTCGTAAAGTTGATACTTCTCTTGTGTGTTTTGTTCACATTTATGGTAGAAAACAACTGAATATAACCCGCTCCGGTGGCCATGTGGTCTAGCGCACTAATCTCACAGTAGACTAGACTGCCGATGACAGGGAGATTGGGTTTATGATCCTGATCGGGTGTAATGAGGGTGGTTTTTCTTTTCCGACATGGTTATCCATTTTCCCTCCACTCGAATTTTGGCTCACTTTCTATAAATATAACCTTCATAATCTCTAAAACCAATAGCGTAATTAGTACATAAGGGTGTAACCCAAACGGGTAGTAAGATGAAGTGATAAAAAAAACCTTGTTAACATAAGTATGTTTAACCAAACATTACATATATTAGATGTGCATATTCCATATATTTTTAGGAATTGATCTCTATTGAAAAAGTACAAATTGGCTACACAAACCCCACATAACAGATTTCCCTAAATTATACTAAACTCCCAAATGTTGTGTTCCCTCAAAGGCTCATAATAAGAAGAATAGAAACATATTATTTATTGGTTCATAACAAGGTCCACGGGCAGCACAAAATCACCGATCGATCCACATGCGACCCGCGGGCCACCAGTTTTACACACCTACCTTAGACCAAGAGACAAACAGTAAGAATACGTTATTATTATTATTATTATTATTATTATTATTATTATTATTATTATTATTATTATTATTAGCACCGCGTCTTACTACCCGTTCGGGTTATACACACTTACGCTAATGTGTAATGGTAGGGTGATTGTGAGATGAAATGAAGGACCTACAGTTTAACGTGGAATCCGAACCACGGTGGAGGCCTGGCATTCCCCACATTCACAAGATATCTTGTCAGAGATGAATGAAGGGTTTAGTAATCAGATAAATCTGTGCTGGGAACGAGGATTGAACCCCGGCCACCAGCATAGAAGTCTGACACCTTAACCCTAGACCGCCAAGTCACCTAGTAAGAATACGGATCACTTACAATCACTTACAATCACTTACAATAAAATGTTATCTTGCAATAGAGTAGACTGCCGGTGACAGGGAGATCAAGGTTCGAATCTCGGTCGGGTGTACTGAGGATGGTTTTAAAAAAAAAGTATTATAATTTCCTTCCACACAAATGCGGGTACACTTTATCTCAAATTCGACCTTCCTCTTCTCTAACTCACTAGCGTAATTCGTGCATGTGTGTATAACCTGAACAGGTATTAGAGGGACGTGTTGCTAAACCAAATGTTGTGGCGTAGGGAAGGTGTGGGTTGTGAATTAGAACAAATTGAGTATATTTTTTTTTAAAGATGTGCAACTGAAGGTAAGCTCATGACAAAATAATTCAAACAAAAAAAAAACCTAATTTGTTATCTCTCTTTCAGACTATTTAAAAATAATACAATATGACTTTAGTGTTTCACTTAAATTTTAAGTTATATTCTAATTAGTGCGTTCGATACCAATATTATTAACAAATTAATTAATCTAAGATTCTAAGGAATAGGGATTGAGATGGTACCTTGGAGTAAATGTACCCACACTAGATAATAGTAGCTGGATAACCTACGTAGAGATCAATTGGACCAGTATCTGAAATATCGTACACAAATCTAGGATACTTTTATTCGAACCCAGTCAAGGTTTTAAAATAATATAGTGTTTGTCATACAGAGATAACACCTACAGAAGGTTTTATTGTCAATCGTCAAATGTTAATGTCACAAGTTAAGATGTTTGTGACTTGTCC
The DNA here is from genome assembly GCA_902141385.1 of Timema californicum. Taxonomy (NCBI): domain Eukaryota; kingdom Metazoa; phylum Arthropoda; class Insecta; order Phasmatodea; family Timematidae; genus Timema; species Timema californicum. The sequence continues at coordinate 173,220 of CABFOW010000986.1, forward strand.
ACTGTGTTTAGAAAGTGACTTCAAAGCCAATGGCGCAAAAACCAGTGAGGAAGGGCTGTTTTGGTATAGTGTACCCACAAAAAATTATTTCTGACCTAAATTATTGCTTAAGGCCATAAAGAGGAATTATTATGACCCTCTAAATATTGTATTTTTGACAATTTGTTACATGTGCTACAAGTTATGAATATTCTTAGAAAAAAATACTCTGCTTTTGTTTTTATTTTCTCTAAAGATACTTTGAGATTGAATGATAAAATAAATGTATGTATGGAAATAAAAATTATGTCAAAATCTATTCACATAAAATAAATAGGCCATTTGTGTGATTTTTTAAGTGTATTTGTAGACTGTGTAAAAAAATGGGGTGACCTGGTTGGCTAGGGGTAAGGTGTCGAACTTCTGTGCTGGAGGCCCAGGGTTCAATCCTCGGTTCCAGCACAGATTTATCTGATTACCAAACCCTTCCTTCACATCTGACAAGACGTGTATTAAACACAACTTGTGAATGTGTGGAATGACAGGCCTCCACCGTGGTTCGGATTCCACGTTAAACTGTAGGCTCTCCAATTCATCTCACACTCATCCTACCATTACACATTAGCGTAAGTGCTTATAGCCTGAACGGGTAGTAAGACGCGATAATAATAATAATAATAATACAAAAAAATAATTTTAAAAATGAGATAAAGTACCTGTGATTTCCATTTAAGGTGAGGTGGAAGGGGACGCGAGTAAAGGCCAGTTCTTCTGCAATTTTTATATTAAAATATGTTTCTGGTCAAAATAAATAAATAAATTCTTTAGTAACAACATGTTTTTTTTTCACAGGGTGATACCAACAGTTGTTGAATATCGGTCAAGGATGTCCTGGAATTTAATGTCAACTTTTTCTCTTCATTTAAAAGGTGTGTCATCTAATGCCGCTTTGCTCATGACAGATATTCAACAACTGCTGATATCACCGTGTTAATAAAATTAAACTCATATGTTTCTATCTGAGAAAAATTTTATTTGTGTTGGCTTAAAAAACTATTTTGCTAAAAAAAACATTAAAGACACTGGCCATTTCTGTCGTGCTCTACACTCCAACCAACATTTTCTAAACAGCTACTAGTGAAGCCCAATGTTCAATGGAGGAAGGTCTATTTATTTTTATTCTTCACAAAACACTCAAATAAAACAGGATTTTGGTATCAAGAAACTTTTAAAACAATCAACATGTATTTTCCTTTTAAAATTATAACATTTTACTGTAATTAGAGTTAATGCTAGTTTTAGTGATAATATCTAACAAAAGTGACAGTTGCAGACTACACAACTAGACGTATGACTTAGTTAAAGCAGGCCTAGTAAGTTTTTTAGCTGACAGATTGATTTTTCTATTAAAATTGGAATGTAATTTTGGAACCAATTTCAAACAAACGCTTAGTTACCACCCCCTAACAACAAAACTTTCCTGTACCTCTGGTTTTGACTCTAAATACTATCAAATATGATTTCAAAACATGAGAAACAATGCTTCAGGACTTACCACAAAATAACAGGTGTTTTGGTCAGTTCGTCATCAAAACCCCCGACGGTTCCAATTCGCGGTTTGTCCCTCGTCGTCTCCTCTTCCTAAGAACGCCACTGTGAACTTTATAACATGTGGACCTCAAGTCTACGACAGATCTCTCGGGTCCCCGACATAAAAATGAAGAGTGAGATAGATAACTTCAAAGTATTATCTCTCTCAGATGCTGCACCATGTGGATGTCGTCTGGCATTTCATTTCCTGCCTCTCCTCCCACTCCTTGGAAAACTCTCCTTGTTGTGGGACGAAGAAGCGGTGTTAGAGGGGGAGGAACCGAAAAAAAAACCGCAGACCAAGAGGACGGATATGACAACACCATTTGGAAAAGAGGGAGAATGGAACCGAGCCCTTTTTTCCTCGGAACAGATAACTTTTAAATTATTTAGACTAAAATAAAGTTCTCAACCTATTTTATGAATCTAAATTTACAAATGAGCTCTTTAATTGGAATGTGTTGACCTGAAGATGTTCAACCGCTTTTAAAATTACAACAATTTTTACCGGAAGTAGAAAAGTCCTGCGCTCCCCCCCACCAAGGGCGCAACTCCTGAGCCTCTGGTATGTGACAATGGGTCGTTCTCGGGCTTTTAGCGGAGTCAAGAGCTTTATCGAGGAAATAGAAGGGGGTAAACAGAATATTTTGGCTAAGTATGGTGCCATTTGCGAACAGGTTTGCTAGTTTAATTAATTGATTATTAGTGTGGTTGGTAGGACATGCACCACGAATGTAAGAATCTAGAATTATGTTCAAGGTATTGACTGGCAAACCCAATGGGAGGAGTCCATTGGGAAGACCTATATGCAGATGGGAGGATAACATAAAAAGGGATAGGGTGTAATGAGGTGGACTGGATAGAACTAGTTCCAGATAGAGATAGGATGTAGTATGGTGGACTGGATAGAACTAGTTCAAAATAGAGATAGGGTGTATTAAGGGGGACTGGATAGAACTAGTTCAATATAGGGATGGGATGTAATAAGGTGGACTGGATAGAACTAGTTCAGGATAGGGATAGGATGTAATGAGGTGGACTGGATAGAACTAGTTCAAGATTGGGATAGGTGGCGTATTTTTGTAAGTGCGGAAATGAGTCTTCTAGTTTTTAATGACTTAAGAGTAAGTAGGTAATTAACACGAATTTAATTTTAAGAATTATTTCTGGATTATATAACAAAGCCAAGTAACTCAAAATAAAGCTCTATCCGAGATTTATACCAAGTTACCCGCTTCGCTGGTCGAATTGTCTAATCCAGGTGGTTCTGAGCCTTTTTATGATTACAAACCTCCAATGGATTGTCACCTTTATCACATCGTTAAAATCGTCATAATTCATATTAGGTACCAGTTTGACTTTAAAAAAATGTCAATAGCTGTCTTACTTTACAAATGAAATAGCTAAGAACTTTCAAACCTGGTTGTCTTGGTGCAAGGTCCTCGCTTCATAGCTCTAATTTCATGGGTTCAAACACAACTGAGGTCAAAGGACCTTTCTTGAGCGATAGAAATCCATAGTACAACCTCCTTAGAAGGGAAGTAAAGGTATCGGTCCCATATCGATTGTGGCACGTAAAAGATCCCTGGATTATATATGAAAATACCTTGCCAGAAAAAGTGATTGGTCCTTTCGCGCACACTCATAGAAATTCAGTGTGGAAAAGTAACAAGAAACCGCCACACTTCCCTAACTCCCCTAGTACATGGGATTTCTACCAGATGGTGCAGGCAGCCCTGACCAACCGAAAGGCTGAGTACATTCCTAGCTTTGGATGTATAAAAATCAAAAATCACATCAAACTAACCTTCGTCTTGTCGACTTAAGAGGGAGTAAAAGCTGGGAACAGAACAAATGAAAGAAAATCATGACGATTTTATTATACTTATTCATAAAAAACAAACGACAAATTACGAATAAACTAGCCGTAATTACAATATTTATAGTTTATTCGAATGTAACGTGTTTTTTTTAAATAATTGTTCAGAGATTGAGCTCCATACCAACTTTATTTGATTCCTACTACCCCAGTTTAAAACCCTATTTCTAAGACGTCATCCTTGTAAAACACTCGACTGCTGAAAATAGGGAGATCGAGTAGGGATGGGGAAGTTAGAATTTTAAGTGAAAATACTCTCATTATCATCGAGGGAGAATGGGAAACTATTTAGGTGGGGAAAAAAACACTTTGAGTACACCCTGCTGGGATTCGAGCCATGACCTTCCCGTCACAGTAGAACCTATACCTATACTCACCTGCCTGTTTGTGTATGTGTGTGCTAGAATTTGGACTTATTATTATTATTATGTTTTCTGTCCTACGAAAAGCCCGTTCCTTTTGTCAGTGAACTTAGGGCGCCAATGCACCCTGTCCTCTGTCTCCTCTTTCAGCTCTCTACGGTTATAGACATGTATCGGGATTCACCCTTCATTTCTTATCTCCTTGGATATTTAGTTATATTCAATGCTAGCCTGTATTTTCACTACAAACGTACGCTACCTAATGCCATTCGACAGTAAACATTTTATTGCACAATTTTAGTAAGTGTATATTATTATTATTATTATTATTAGCACCACGTCTTACTACCCGTTCGGGCTATACGCACTTACTCTAATGTGTAATGATAGGGTGATTGTGAGATGAAATGGAGGACCTACAGTTTAACGTGGGATCCGAACCACGGTAGAGGCCTGGCATTCCACACATTCACAAGTTGTGATTAATACACGTCTTGTCAGAGGTGAAGGAAGGGTTTGGCAATCAGATAAATCTGTGCCGGGACCAAGGATTGAACCCCGGCCGCCAGCACAGAAGTCTGGCACCTTACCCCTAGACCACCAGGTCACCAGTAAGTGTATAGTTATAATCTATAAATCTTGATTCAAAGATTTCAAATCATTACAGTCCACGAGTTCTAATATGTATTATTAAGTTTGCCCTAAAAATATGTTTGAATAATAATACATATTAAGGTGTGTATATATACCTTAATATGTATTGTTAAGTTTGTCCTAAAAATATGTATGAATAAGCCAAAAATTAAAGCGTAACAGAGATTTAAAACAAATTCAATATCAAAAATTGTATTTTATTTTCAAATCTCGAATTAAAAATATTCTCAAATTCTCGAATCTCTAATAATCCTTAAAGATTTTAGGATTCAAAAGACCCCATCCCTAATAAAAATCAGATCAAGCACAAGTTCTAAACAATTTTTTATGAGCACTAGTTTTGTATTGCTCAACAAATCCGCTGTGTGCGTTGCTATTCGTAATAGAAGTGTCTTATATGGAGTTATCTAGACGCCAACTTAACTAGTGATAACCTTTTGGACGTATTTATTCAAGGGCTTGCCACTTATGACCTTTGGCTATCTTGGCTAAACATTTAAAACAGACTCAAATACAGTTTCGATGTTAAATTTTCGAAAAGATACAATTTCAAGACAATAACATGAATAGATGGCGAACATGACGGGAAAATTAAATGTTCCCATTTCCACTTGATCCTTCCTAAATTTTAATTTTTGTATTAGACGTACTTAAAATGATTCGAATGCTTAGTTTATATTTTACAACGAGGCATACTACTTGGTAGTAAAAAATAAATACACCCAATTGGAAAATAAAACTGAAATGTTAGCTTGTATACATAATACTAACCCCCTTCCCCCATATACACACTCACAAAATACAATTTCTGGGCTCCCCATTGAATATGGGTAGTCATATTTGTATTATAATAAAAAGATAATTAAACAATATACATTTATAATTATTGTGATATTAAGAACTTGCCTGTAAATTACTTCTTAACAAGATGAAAAGATGGCATCTGTGAGAATTTCGAAATGAAGTGTTTTACCAACGTGGGATATTTTATTCTTGGAGCTAAAAAATTACTTACACGCACATAACAAACAGCTAAGAGTTCTAACAAGACGGCAGTGCTCCGTCTTCAATCAGATGATATGCCTTTCACATCACTGGTCCAGCATCTGCTATATACAAATATAGATAAACAACTTATATGGGCATGTGTTAGATATCTTTTATAATACATTAACTACTCATGGCCTCATTAACGAGATATAGCAACACAACTCATGTGGAAATCTAACAGATATTAAATAACTTCTCATTAATGGTGTAGAATTTGTTATAGCAGACTTGTTTAATATGTGTCAGACAAAGGTTCTTCCTTCTAAAATCCTACTTTAAATTTATTTAACTATTCAGGGCCTAAATTATAATTATATAATATTTATTTGAGGTATTTAACGCACACTTTCTGAAAGACTAATTATATCAGGACACGAAAGTTTCTATCAGAAAAGCGCGAAAGGGTCTACCAATTTTTCTGGTAGATATTTTCACATAGCATCCAGGTTTCTTTCACATGCCACAATCGACGTGGAACCAATGGCAATACTTATCCTCCGAAGGAAGTTGTGTAAATAATTGATATAGTTTAAGAAATATTCGTCAATCCTTACTGTATTGAACCCTTAAACAACTGGTCCTGAGGCAAGCACCTTTTCCAAAGATCACCGAGGTCAATATTAAATTATCAACTCTAGTTATAGGTGACCTGGTGGTCTAGGGGTAAGGTGTCAGACTTCTATGCTGGCGGCAGGGGTTCAATCCTCGATCCCGGCCAAGATTTATCTGATTACCTAACCCTTCCTTCACCTCTCACAATACATATTGTGAATGTGAGGAATGCCAGGCCTCCACCGTGGTTCGGATTACACGTTAAACTGTAGGTCCTTCATTTCATCTCACAATCACCCCACCATTACACATTAGCGTAAGTGCGTATAACCCGAACGGGTAGTAAGACGCAGTGCTGATAATAATAATAATAATAATACTATAGTTATAGGTAACTATTTCCTAATCAGTATCTGTTATAATAGATACAGTGACACAACTGTGATATAAGGTCTGCACTGGTGAAGAACAACTGTTTGTAACCAAGTTTTTCAAGTGAGGTCAGAATGTTTTTAACGTGGTTTTATTTTATATTTTTGGAAGAAACGTTGCTTGAGGCCTTACTTAACATTTTCATTGTTATAGTATCTGTTTTGTCATCCTCGCTGATCTTGGGGTATAGTTCTCACTTCAGGATACGATGTTCGTAGGTTCAAACCCAGCATAGGTCAGCGTCTTTTTTTCTCGGGCGATAAAGATCAGTAGCACAACTTCCCTCGGAGGAGAAGCAAAGCCGTCAGTCCCATGTTGATGGTGGTATGTAAAGGGTCCCTGAGAGGTTTGTAAAAATACGTACCTTTCTCGGAAAATTTGTTAGGACCTTTCGAGCGCGCTTATATAATGCTTTATTCTTCTACTCCACTGCTTCCTTTACTCTATCGTTCCGCCAGGGTGTCTCCTTCCACTTCATCTTATTACTTCTCCTCCCACATACCTCCTCTGCAGCTCCCACCGAACTGTCCGTAAGCCTCTTCCATTTCACCTCTACACTTTACAGCTCATTCTTGGGCATTAATTAAGCTTCTTCCCTTTCTTGGATCTCTTTCCTCTGTACTTCTTAGCCTCCACTCCCTTATTTCCCTTTAATATCTTGCTATCTTTCTCCTACATGCCTACACCTTTACGGCTGCCACCAACAAATATGTGGTCACTATCTAAGGACACCCTGATATTACCTTGATGTTTACGATGATAAAGTAGTCTAGCACCGACATTTGCCCCCAATACCAACTTTATCTGCCTAAGACACTGCTACGTCTCTGGTGAGTAGAACCTAAGACAATGCTTTGTATATGGTGAGTAGAGATTAAGACACTAATATGCCCATGGTGAGTAGAGCCTAAAACAATGATTGGTAACTGGTGATCAGAAACTAGGAAACTGCTATGTGTCTGGTGAGTAGAGACTTAAACAATGCTATATCTCTGGTGAGTAGAGCCTAAGACTCTGCTATATATCTGGTGAGTAGAGCCTAAGACACTGCTATGTCTCTGGTTAGTAGAGCCTAAGACACTGCTATATATCTGGTGAGTAGAGCCTAAGACACTGCAATGTATCGGGTGAGTAGAGTCTAAGACACTACTATGTATCTGGTGAGTAGAGCCTAAGACACTGCTATGTCTCTGGTGAGTAGAGCCTAAGACACTGCTATGTCTCTGGTGAGTATAGGCTAAGACACTGCTATATATCTGGTGAGTAGAGCCTAAGACACTGCTATGTATCTGGTGAGTAGAGTCCAAGACACTGCTATATCACTGGTGAGTATAGCCTAAGACACTGCTATGTCTCTGGTGAGTATTGCCTAAGACACTGCTATATATCTGGTGAGTATAGCCTAAGACACTGCTATGTCTCTGGTGAGTATAGCCTAAGACACTGCTATATCTCCGGTGAGTAGAGCCTAAGACACTGCTATGTCTCTGGTGAGTAGAGCCTAAGACACTGCTATATCACTGGTGAGTAGAGCCTAAGACACCGCTATGTATCTGGTAAGTAAAGCCTAAGACACTGCTATGTATCTGGTGAGTAGAGCCTAAGACACTGCTATGTCTCTGGTGAGTATAGCCTAAGACACTGCTGTGTCTCTGGTGAGTAGAGGCTAAGAGACTGCTATGTTTATGGTGAGTAGAGCCTAAGCCACTGCTATATCTCTGATGAGTAGAGCCTAAGACACTGCTATGTATCTGGTGAGTATAGCCTAAGACACTGCTGTGTCTCTGGTGAGTAGAGGCTAAGACACTGCTATATTTATGGTGAGTAGAGCCTAATACACTGCTATGTATCTGGTGAGTATAGCCTAAGACACTGCTATGTATCTGGTGAGTAGAGTCTAGGACACTGCTATATCACTGGTGAGTATAACCTAAGACACTGCTATGTATCTGGTGAGTAGAGTCTAAGACACTGCTATATCACTGGTGAGTATAGCCTAAGACACTGCTGTGTCTCTGGTGAGTAGAGGCTAAGACACTGCTATGTTTATGGTGAGTAGAGCCTAAGACACTGCTATGTATCTTGTGAGTAGAGCCTAAGACACTGCTATGTATCTGGTGATTAGAGACGACTAGAACACTAATATGTCCATGGTGAGTATATCTTTAGACACTTTTATGTCCCTGGTGAGTAGAGCCTTAGACACTACTATGTCTCTAATTGTTATATCCTAAGACACTGTTATGTCTCAGTTGGGTAGACTAAAACACTGCTCTGTCTCTGGTGAGTAGATCCTAAGACACTACTATGTCTCTAGTGACTAAAGCCTTAGACAGTGTTATGTGTTTAGTCATCATAGACTAAAACTCTGATATGTCCCATGTGGTTATAGCCTAAAACCCGTCTATGTCTCTGGTGGTTATAGACTAATAAGTTTTGTTATTTCTCAGGTGGTTATAGCCTAAGACACTGCTATATTTATGGGTTTTTTTAAACCTAAAACACTTTTACATCCCAGGTGGTTATAGCCTAAGACACTTATATCCTAGTTGGTTATAGTCTAAGACACTGCCATGTCTCTGGTTGTTATAGAATAAGAAACTATTATGTCTCTGGTGGTTATTGCTTAAACACTCTAATGGTTCAGGTGGTTATAACCTAAGACACTGCCATGTCTCTGGTGGTTATAGAATAAGAAATTGCTATGTTCCTGGTCAAATTAGATCCTAAGACACTACTATTTCTCTGTTAAATAGAGCTTAAACACATTGCTTATTCTCTGGTGAGTAGAGCTTAATACACTGCTATGTCTTTGCTGAGTAGAGCCTAAGATACTGCTATATCTTATGTGGTTATAGCCTAAGACAGTGCTATGTCTCAGATGGTTATAAACTTAGATCATGCTATGTCTCTGCTGAGTGGAGCCTAAGACACTACTATGTATCTGGTGAGTAGAGCCTAAGACACTATGTCTTTGGTGAGTAGAGCCTAAGACACTGTTATGTCTGGGGTGAGTGGATCCTAAGACAGTTCTATGTCTCTGTTGTTTATAGAATAAGAGACTGTAATGTCTTTGTTGGTTATAGCCCATGACACTTAAGTTTCAGGTGGTTATACTCTAAGACACGGGTATGTCTTTGGTGAATAGAGTCTTCGACACTCTTATATATTAGGTCGTTACATCTTAAAACACAGCTATGTCGCTGGTGAATAATGCCTAATACACAGCTATGTCTTTGGTGAGTAGAGCCTAAGAGACTGATATGTATTTGGTGAATATAGCTTAAGACACAGCTATTTCTTTGCTGAGTATAGTCTAAGACACTGCTATATCTCTGGTGGTTATAGAGTAAGACACTGCTATGTGTCTGGTGGTTATAGTCTAAGACACTGTCATGTCTCAGGTGAGTAGAGATTAAGACTATAATATATCTCTGTTGGGTAGAGCCTAATACACTGCAGATTGAAAGATGTGATAGCTGTGTTAAGACCAACCATAAAGATTACGTTATTATTTTTTAGCCAAAGATATATATTTTATTTAGAGATTTACAGACATGCTGTAAATAACGTTAATGATGGTTTCCATGGTCTGTGAAAATCGGTTTTTGGTGTAAAAATACTCTTTT
>CABFOW010000987.1:0-112610 GCA_902141385.1 Timema californicum
AGGACGCCCACAAGCTTGTTTACGAATTTCTCACCTCACAAATATAGACCGTCAAGGTCAGAATGGAGCGCTAAAGCATACACACTACTAACGGTACTAAACGTTGACTCGCTCTACGAACTACCTGTAGCGTTAGTATAAATATCGTCCCATAAGCATAAAGACGACATTGAATGACTGACACGTCCGTCATCAAAAAAGCCAAACTGTTCTTATAGGACAAGTCGACGATAGACCCAAGCCATGCAGTATATGCAGTCAAGGATATAATGAATAATCATTTCCGATTCAGGAGAAATATTTATGTGAGTAAGGGGTGGGGGAGTTTACGGGGGACCCCAGGCAATGTTTACCAGTTATTTCGCTTGCGCATGAAACAGCAACAGTCTGGATTAGCATTAAATACTCTAATCTGTGAATGTTTTTTAAAATTTTCAAGCTTAACAATAATTTACGAGAAATCGACAGTAGCTAATACACTAGATATCATCGCTGAATGGTTATTATTGGGAAATAGTGGTGTTGTTCTCTTGTTTTCGTGTGGTCAATCGCCCCTCAAATATTAGACAAGTCTTGCAACGTTGGTTAGTCGAGGTTGGGAGTAACTCCTCCCTACCCCAACACACCATCTTCAGACATAGCTGTGAGCGAGTATATTTGGCAACAGTTAACTGAAATAGAGCAAAGATAGGGATTTTTTCCATAAGATCTCTAGTTCTCTCAGTAATGATATTAGGTGTAGTCTATCTACGGCATGAAAGTTGCTAAGTGACAACTAGCAAAAGGTTCTTTATTGCAAACAATGGCTGAAAAAGGATATACTGTGAGGGGCTCTGAAACTGGATGATTGATAACTGAGAAACAGTTGCAGCTTAAACCATAATATCACATAAGTTCTAGAGGAAATATTAACAAAAGGCTATATAGTTCACGAAATAGGTTGAAACTAACCGATATTTAGAAGATTTCTAGCACAACCATTCTGTGTCCACACAGTAATGAAGTTGGAGATAAGAACTAGGAGGTATTGAGTATTTTAGGAGATATCCATTGCTACAGTAGTGTGGACTCAGTCAACTGTGAGGATGATCATGAAAAATACAAATATCCAGCAGAAATTTGAGATACTTTGACACTTGGGAATGTCATATTCATGACACAATGTTGGGTTTTTTAGTACCACGTCTTACTACCTGTTCAAAGTATAATCTTATGTACTAATTAAATTAATGATTGAAGGAATGTGAAAGGTTATATTTAAAGGAAGTGTACCCATATTTGTGTAAAGGTCGAGTGAAAAACATTTTTTTTAAACTGCGTCAGTACACTCAACCGAGATTTGAATCTCAATCTACCCATCATCAGCAGTCTAACCTAGCTCGAGAGTATCACCTTAGACCATGCGGCCACCGAAGCGGGTCACAATAAGTTAGACTTCAAAATAGGAAATACTAACAGGGTAGTGAGGCACAATACAAGAAGCCTACCTTGTGGGTATCGCTTTGTCTCTCCTACTCAATCCCGATCTCACCACCAAATGGTGTACTCCTGGATCTGAGTAACCTGGTGGAGGTTGGGTTGAACTCCAGTGGAAACCAGGTTAGGTGCAGACGAGAGACAGGAGACTGGTCAGGACCGAAACCAACAAATCTGGATAAGGTCTGGCCAGTTTGTTCCCAGCTTGGTGGGCTGGGAGTGTGAGGGTTGGTGATGATAAGCTAAGTCATCATCAGAACCCGTAGCCTCAGTTAGGGAAGGTTAGCACCAAATTAAGGTGTACCTGAGAACCTATAAGTGGTATCCCTGCTACTCAGGTGTAGGACACGACAGGCTTAACTAGCTGGTGGCCGAAACAAACTAAAGTACTCGAGAAAATAAAGAAAATGCCAGGTTCAAAAAATTGTTGACAACCATAAGCTATTAAGAGGGACTCTTAACATTGGCACACTGACTGTAAGAGTGGAGGAGATTGTGAACATAACGGATGAGAAGAGAGGGGGTAAGCTGGTCCTGAGTGAGACCAAGTGGAGAGTGAGTGGCATGAGAAAATTAAGGAAAGACTATATTTTGTATTGGGCGAAAAACGATGAAGGGAGGAGAAACGGAGTAGGCTTTGTAGTTAGAGAAGAGATACATATGGAGATGGTAGAGATGAAGAATAGGATAATAAAGGTGAAAACTAATAGATAAAAAGAGGCAAAGGTGATGCAAGTGTATGCCCCACAATTGGGGTGCCTAGCAAAAGAAAATGACAAGTTTCAGGAAGATATAGAAAAGCATTTGGGAAACTAGTGGCAGGTAGTGATGGGGGATCTTAACGCAAAAGTAGGAAAGAGATAGGGGGGTTTGACCCGGTGTTAGGGAAAGATAGAACGGAGAGGGTAGAAGGCTGTTGGAGTTGTGTGCATTGTGCAAGTATTAAAATGAATGTGGCAAAAATCTTGTATAAGAAGGAAAGAAGAAGCCATAATATCACTAAATACAGATAGTATGGAAAGCAAAGGTTGTTGATCGACTACTTTCTCGTAAATTAAGAAATGAAAAAGCAAACCGTAAACATCAAAGTAATACCAAGTGTGTCCTTAGATAGTGACCACAGGTTATTGATGGCAAACATAAGTGGATGGGAATGTAGGAGGAAGGTAGTTAAACAAGAAAGAAGAATATGCGTGTGAAGGCTAAAAAAATGAAGAAGGAAAACTGTACCTAAGAACGGCAAGAAGGTTAATGCCCAAGGATGAGTTGCAAAGTGTAGAGGTGGAATGGAAACGGTTTAAGAATAGTTTGGCGGGAGCTGCGAAGGGGGTATGTCGGAGGACAATTGATAAGAGGAAGTGGAAGGAGATGTCAGTAAAACAAGAGAGAAGAGGGGGGGAAGCAGAAGAGCAGGGAAGAGATCCCACGTGGACAGAGGTGGAGAAGGTATTAAAGAGGATGAAACATGGAGGAAAAGCAACGGGTGTTGACGAAGTGACTGGAAATTATAAGAGCTGCAGGTTAAACAGGTATACAATGGTTTTACGGGGTACTGAGAGTGATTTGTAATAAATGGGTACCGGAAGACTGGAAAAAGAGAGTTATAATAACTATTTTCAAGAAAGTAAACATGAAGAGAGGTATACGTAAATTCCAAAACGATAACGCTGATGTGCCACTGTAAAAAGATATATGAGAAGATACTGGAAAAGAGAATAATGAATTAAACGAAAGAAATGTGAAGAGAATAAAAGCACGGATACATGGAACCGAGGTCTAAAATAGGCTTGATCTTAGCCATATGACAGCTGAGAGAAAGAAGGTGTGAATTTGGGAAAGACTTTGTAACAGTATTTATGGATGTGGAGAATGCATATGATGTCGTGGATAGAAATAATGATTTGAATGCGAAAGAGGAGGCCTAAGTGGAGAGAAGAGTTGTAATGAGAGTGAAAAGCATGTATGAGGATAACAGGTGTTGTGTTAAGAGTGTTATGATGGAGAGTGGAAGGGCGGAATGGTCCCAAATAAAAAGAGTAAAGCAGAGGTGTGTCCTCGCCCTATTACTATTTGTAATGTTGATGGATATGGTCATGGACAAAGTGGAAGGAAGACCCGGGGGGAAAAGAATGAATCACATGATGTATGGTGATGACTTGATAGTATGGAGGGAGAAGGAATAGGAACTACAGGAACAGCTACAGGAATGAAATGTGGAATTGAAATAGTGTGGGATGAAATTTAGCATGGTAAATAGTGTATTGATGGTAATTACAAGGAAGAGGATAAGACCTGGTAGATCTAAAAGTGGGATGAAGTAGAGCTGAGAAAGGTACAAAAATAAAATATCTTAAAAGTGTGATTGAGGTGAAGGGTGTTAGTGTAGAGCAAGGGTCCCCAATTATTTTTGATGGAGGCCCGTTTTAAAAACTCGACATACTTCCGCAGTCCAGCTAAACTTTAACAATGACTCAAGTTCAAGCCCTATAAGACAATACTAAATCAAAAACTTAATTTTCTTTCCTTGTAGTTATTCTACGTATCTATTATTGCTGGCCTTACATGTCTACTACCCGCTCACCCCCGAAATAACATCTTTTTTTTCCTGTTTATCGCTATTTCATCAAGGTTCTTATAAATATATCTGAGGTCCAGATGTCGACCGTGGTTCGCCATTTGGTGATCTCTGGTGTATAGAGTTTAATGAGAAGAGGACAGAAGAGATCATTGTTCTATGAGTGTGTAAGAGACCTGTTATGGAGGAGAGAAGTTCCTTTGAAGTGTAATGAAGTTTTGTACAGGGATAAATTTGTATCCATAGTCACAAATGCAGCAGAAATATGGAAATTGAATGTAAGTGAAACTAGGAAACTGGAGGCAATGGGAATGAAGTTTGTGAGCGGAATGCTAGCTGTCACAGGATAAGCAATATTATGAATTAAGGAAAGAGAAGGTATAGGTAGTAGAGGAAGCAAGACTGAGATTGTTTAGTATTTATTTATATTTTATTATTTTAGTATCCATTTCATTATTGTTTACTTAATAAAATATTTCTTATATTAATTCATTATTATTTATGTAATTATAACATTTTTCTGTTTATCGCCTTTTCTTTCATTAATTATGTTTTGTAAGGGTGGTACAATGGCTCTCTCGTATTTTCACGCGCGTTTCCTGTTTTAGCTCACAAAGTGTTTTCTCAAAGGTGGACGTGCGTCACCACCGCGGCTCAACTCCTCAGTTTCTCTTCGTGTCTTGCACTCTCTTTCGTTAATTAAAATAAACCCACTCTTATCCTAACTGGTATAAATGTGCGTCTGATCATAATTCACCAAGATCATCCCATCACAACGCTAGGTAGGCCTACTTGGATTACTGCTTCAACGGATTTTCAGCATCAGGTAGGATCTCATCATGTCTACTTACGAACACATCAATTGATTAACTCTCTCTCTAAATCAAAGTAAAACCAGAGATGGTAGGGGCATGTAATGAGGATGGAGGAGAAGAAAATGCCAAAGAAAATAATGGCAGGAAAATATGTAGGAAAAATACAGTAAGGCTGGCCAAGAATGCGTGAAAGTGAGAATAGAAGAATGGAGGCATTTTACTAAACTGACCCGGGCACAAGCTGGAAACAGTTTATTATGATGTTGTTGTTGATGATGATGATGATGATGATGATGATGATGATAATGAGTATAATAATAATGCCACTTAGGAACATAAATACTTAACAAGGTTCAAGCAATGGAACACTTAGCAGTGACAAAATTGATTACATATCTAACCCAGCAAAAATGTTAGGTTAATCTCAAGGGAACGTATGTTTGGTACCGATAATCTATTTGCGCCTGTACACGCTAAAATTCCCTTTATTTTGAGATGGAAGTAGTTCCCGGTTGGCGTTTTTTGCTAAATATTATTAAGTCAAAAGGTCAAACTATGGATAGAGTTGGTATTTATATGCCCAAGCTCGTTTTCAGCCACGGCTAATATTGGCTTTTTCCGGGGTATGTAGCTCAAATGAGCTAAGTGTAAAAGTAGGCTAAGAAACAAATCAGGAGACATTAACATTGAAGGTCCTAAAGTATTCACTAAAAATATAGTATATAAAGAAATTTTATCCTATATTTATTTAATAAAAATATAATAATTTTGGTCCACTGTCACTTTATCCAGTATTCCTTAATAAACTTAATCAAGTAGGGAGTGTAGAGGATGCGAAAAAAGTCCGGCGTATTTGTAGTTTTTACAGAAAAATATTCTGTTTGGCCAAAATAAATAAAATATTAATCCAGGAGAGACATAAAAAAATACTGTTCTTCTCGAGATAATAATACAACAGTTGTTGAATATCTGTCAAGGGTTTCCTGGAATTTAATGACAACATTTTCTCTTCATTTAAAATTTTTGTCTTCTGATGCTGTTAAGCTCATGGCAGATATTTAACAAATGTTATTATAACCATGAGAAAAAAACTAAATTTTATGTTTCAACTCAAGCAATACTTTATTTATTACGGCAAAAAAAAAATGTTTTGCTATAAAAACTGCAAAAACACTTACCCTACCTCGCGTTTCCTATATTCTCACCTTAACTGACAGAACTATAATCTTGTTCTCGCTAGCTCAACCTAACAAAACCTCTTATTTCAAGCATATACTAAGCCTGGGTTTTTTTATTGGTTTAAGAATCACTCTTACCTAGGTTAATCAAATCGTGGCAACTAGAAAAATAGTGTTTCTACATATTTAATTAATGGACACGCTTACACCAAGACGAATCGAATCGAAATTAATTAATTACTCACTGAGAATATTTTCTTCGATTCGACAGCGTTGCTAGGTGAAGTTTTGGGGCGTCGGTATTTTCTGGGCAAATTTGAGGCCATTTGGCAAATAAGTATGGTGTTATCGCAGTGGGAGGCTGTGTATCATAATACCAACGCGTGTACATGTGTTCAATTTTGTGTGATTTGTTTGTAAAATTAAGCTGCGATGAATAAGGAAAAAATTATCGCACTACCCTAGTCAAGGGCTACATAATTATTTACGACAAAAGTGACAAAAACCATAGCAAAATTAATAAAGGTTTCTGCAGATGTCACGTCTGAAAGATATTATTAATAAGTATATAATAACACTAATACTATACTGGATTAAGTAGCAAAGCTATTAAAATAAATATATAATAACTTTATATATATTTAATTCGTCATGATATGCGTACTCGTACGGTTGTCATTCATTGTAGCATTGGCAGCAAAAAGCCAACTACCGAGTCGAAGATGGCTGCGTTATCTGATAGCTCGTGATCTTAATTGTTGATCACACATATACAGCCGACGGTTTCCACACGTCCATCACAGATTCTGCCATGAAATATGAGTGAAGAATGACCCTGGGCATGGGACGATTATTGGATAGCTCAGTGGTTAGAGCATTGACGTACTAATCCAAAGGTACCACGTTCGATTCACGTATTCAGGTGTCATTTTTCAATTTAAAGAATAATTAATATAGTTAAATGTTATTGGTGTAGACAGCAAAAACATATTATGTTTGTGTGTTTTCAAAAAGTTCTTCCCTAAGAAAACTTGACTGTATGTCAATCTTAGCTTTGTCAACAGCGCCCGGGATATAATTAGACCAGGGTCGACCACTCCAAGAGGATCGGTTCTAGTTTCCAGGTAGAGATTGGTTCAAGTAAACCGCGCATTTACCGGGCGACGAGGCCCTCGGGAGGAATATAGGACCACACACTCGCATTAGCCCGGCTGCCGGATAACCTCGAAAAGCACTCATCAAACCACACCGTTTAGAATGTGTCAGACCCACTCAACAGCACGACTCATGGTCGATTAATGGGGTTATTAGACACATAATTACGCTCGAACCAAATATCTCGTCGCATCTGTTTTCTTCCCTTGACAGCAACGAAATTGTTATCCTATGATACCATCCAACTGTTTTCTAATTAGTATTCCTTGTTAACGCACCTTTTTAGGTCTGGTTCGATATGTATTATTAGCAGCTTAGTACAAAGTAAGAAATAATAACTAGGCCTTCGATTTGATATTGGTAAATAAAATTTGTGGTTCCTAGACCCGCATCGGCAGACATGCTGACTGAACGTCAAACTAGTTCAGTATGGTTTGCAGGTGACGTGGAGTTCAGAGTTCAAATCCCAGCCAGGTGTACTGGAAGTGATATTTAAAAAATGATTTTACACTTTTTCTCCACAAAAATGTGAAGAACCCGGACTGATGATATGACCAGGAGAGTTATAATAGAAAAAAAATAATAGAATTAACAAATTTAATGGGCTATACTCAGGGTGTTTCCAGGCATGAATAAAGTGTAGCCCACTTTGGTGGCCTTATGGTCTAAGGTGTCACTCACAATAAACTAGACTGTCGGTGACGGGGATATCAAGGCTTTAGTCCCGGTCGGGTGTAATGAAAGGTTTTTTCCTCGATTGTTTTCCACTCTTCCTCTAGGAAAATTCAACCTCGTCATCTCAAACACATTAGTGTGACTAGCACATATTCATACAACCCAAACTGTTAGTAAGAGGTTGTACTAAAAAAAGGGGGGGAGGGCAGTTCATGTGCATAAACACACACGCCAACCTTGTAACAAGAACCATTCGTAACAGCAACCTTGGTACACGACCTAGCCCATAAGACCACGTGACTGAAAACAGACAGACACACACACACCGAGACAAAGACGGAGAGTGGCGGTTGGGTGGCATCGTATTGATTCAGCGAAAGAGAAAGAGGAAGACTTCACGGAGAGTGAGTGAGAATAACGTCCTACTATGTGTATAACGTACGTACTATAATCTATACTATAGCTTTTCCTTTCAACATACCCGAGCGTTCCACGACACGCCCTCACAAGGACTCGCGCGCCGGCGTCCTAATACCGTCCCTCTAATCCTCAACACGCGTGCTGGAGTCAACAAAATATTACTTTGCACCTTCATCCCCCTTCCCCTTCGCAGTCTCACACACTCACACAACTACACGCACATCAGGAGAGAATATGAGACCCCTCTAACACACCCCGGGGGTAGGGCGTGGCTTTGCCCTCGACCAGAGAGAGTCAAAAGTATTTTTTTTAAATTTCTCCCCCACAATTTTCCTACTCATTTGGTTTATAAGCATATGTATTAGTTAAGCTAATGTTGTAGGGATGATGGTGTAATTTAGAGAAAAAGTGTTCCCACATTTAAATGGAGAGGAAGTTATAAACCTCCCTCAACACATTTAACTGGAATTCAAACCATGATCTTCTTGTCTTCGACAACTAAGACTATGGTGACAGTGACGCCTTTTAGACCATATGGCCATCGAGGTAAAGAGGATTGGCACGTTGTGCCTGGAAAGATGAGATTTCCCCACCCTACCCGGTTGTGAAAATACGGTTTTAATACGGTTAACTAATAGCTATGGAAGGGAGGGGTCAATCCCATTCAGTTTGGTCTGGCGGGGAAGGGAAGGTCAAGATTTGAATCCCAGTCAAATGTAACGAAGATTTTTTTTTTTCATAAATGCTTTCCCACTTTCCTGAAACGCGAATGTGGGTAGATTTCCTTTTAAAGTCTAGCTTCTTTATCAATATCCCATTAATGTCATTAAATGAGAATAACCCGGATGGTTAGTAAAACGCGGAGAAAAATTCAAATAATCCTGATTGGAACATATTAAATTATTCATGTGGTCACGAAAGCAAACATAATATAGTAGGATTCTGATGAAAAAGATATTTTAAAAAATACAAAAAATAAATCATACTATAATGTTATTGCTATTGGAGGGGGGGGGGTGTGTTTTATTGGGCTATGAGACCATTCTTGGAGATAAGATAATAAAATGACGAAAAATCATTTATAAAACGGGAATAATCCTGTTAGAAAAGCTATTGGTTTGAAAGGTTACAGGAATACAGTTTTATATCCTTCTAAAGGTGTATTTTTTATTTTACCAACATAATTTGAAAGTAATACAAAATAGTTGGTAAGACATAATAACATAAACTTAGTCATAGAGTGTATTATGGATTGGAAGAAAATGTTCAAAAATGCGTTTTCAGTGAACTACCCTAAAATAAGTTTTCCTTATAAAAACCAAATTATCATCTTGTTATTCATAATTAATACATAAATTATAAATCAAATTGCTAAAATATATTTAGCACATTTTAAATTTTCACAAATTAGTTATTTGTAAACTACCCTAAAATTATTTTTAATTTTTAAAAATAAAATCTTTTTCTCATTTATCATGAAAAACTATTTCCAGATACCTATTTCAAACTCTACCTTTAAGGACAATTTCAAAAAATTTGAAATTTCTACAATGTGTTTTAAGTAAACTGCTATTATATTATTAGCTTAAAAAAATAAACATGTATTATTATTAATCGTGAAAATAGTCCCCCCATTATCAATTTTGAACAAAATCGTTAGAGATAATTTAAAAAAAAAACTTTAAAGTAATCAGTAAACAATGATAAAATATTTATAATTTTTTTTTATAAAACAAATATATATTTATTATTATTTATTATGTACAAAAATAAGAGATACCCATTTTGAACCTAATTACTAAAACAAGTTTGTTAAAATATTCAAATTTACAAAAAATAAGTCATCAGTAAACTAACTACCCTTAAACTAATTCCTTCCTCCCCCCCCCCCAAAAAAAAAAGATTTTATATGTAATGTCAAATATTCTCCAGATATACATTTTAAACAAAATCGTTATAGCCATTTTTTAAATATTTCATCTTTTTGAAAATCACTCATAATCAAACTACCCTTTTAGGAAATTTTATCCATAAAACAAGTATATGGTGCTATTTTGGAGGTCAAATACGCCCTCGATATCTATTTTAAACAAAATCGTTTGAGACACTTGCGCAAAATTTGTAACTAAAAAAAATCACTTCAGTAAGCTACCCTTAATTTGAGTGCCGAAGTAAAAAAAAACCTCAAAAAATCACCCTATAACATTGAGATTATAAGTTTGAACAAAATCGATCAAATTGCTTTAGATCTGTGACCAAATAGCCATATACAGACAGAAATGGGGAGAGAAAGAATTGTAAAATCCATTTTTAGGGGTTCGGACACACATAATCTCGAGGTCGTAAATGTTCGCAATTACAATACTTAATCTTTATATGAGAACGTAAAAAGTTAATGAACTTTACCACTTTATGACTTAAAATCACGCTTTATTTTCATTCCATCCATCTTGGTAGGGAAAAGTATATGTCCCCTCACCATGGTTCACTGCTTATACACAGTTTAAGCCACCTCTAGCCGCTGATTTACCCCCACCACTAACTGTGACCCTTGGGGGAACTGCTCGGATATGTGGGTGACCTGATGGGGTTAGTACAGCAAGTCATCATTGTGCTCTAAATATCAATTGAACCTTTTTAAACTATATTTTAATCACGTCTTAGTGCTTGTGCAGCATCTTTTTTCACTAAAGGGGGAACGGGTGAGGAAGTAAGTATAGAGAGGAAATATACCCAAATTTACGTGAAGGAAAAATTGGGGAAACCGTTTTGTAAAAACGACCTAGGTACACCCAGCCGGGAATCAAACGCCAACCATCCTATAGCCGGGAAAACTATATTGGACTAGAGTGACTCCTTTTCTCGCGTGCTCACCTGTCCGGGTGTGGAAGGTTTATAACGTGTAGCTCAATATATTGTTCAGAAGCCTCGCGTTATTTTTAAAGTGGTTTGTTATTTTAAAGCATGATGTACGCCAAAGTTAAGGTGAAAAGTATCGTTTGAAGTATTTTTTAATTAAAACTAGTTTATTTTTAGTTTTATTATTTAAAAAAAACATGAATGTGTGAACGTAGTTTAATTTTAACGTTTCATGTGAAATGTCGCTGCTTCAAATCAAATGGTTAAAATCATAGATCTAACCTTCCTCAAATAAATAAATGCATCTTTTAAACGTGTTTCAATAGATCAATACGTTTGAATAATAGAGATTCTATCCAGTGTACATGCGCTCTAAATCTAATTAATTCATAATTCATATATATCACAAACTGATATGTGATGTTTATCCACAGGATTAGTCCTGATAGCTGAATAAAATTCGAATAAGTGAAAAATGAAAACTCGGATACGAGAATCATACCCAAAACCTTTGGCTTTATGAGCCACTACTCTCTCAGTGAGCCATCCTGGTTTGTCTTGTATCCAGGGCCATCCTTCTCTAGTTCACAGGTTGTTATTTTTCGTTTAGTTGAATGTAATTTATTCTTTTTTTACAGGTGACGGGGAAATCATCAACCGAACGGGTTGCGGTGAAAGAAAGGATGATCTAGGATTGTTTCGGTAGTTTTGAAGCTTAAGAAATACAATTATCAAAATAAATGCTGCAGTGTGAGAGTATTTTCCTTTAGGTAGGCGGTGATCTTAACATGCAGTATACTTATTCTATATTTTAAATGACGATTAGAACTAGTTGCTGAGTAACATAGTTGTGTAAAGTTTGTGAATCCTGGATAAGACATTGGGGGGAAAAATAATGTATCCTCGAGCTTAAGCCACAGCCCTACTTGTGACGTGGTCATTGCGAAAAAAACGCCGTGACCAAGATGCCAGAACGTCGAGCAATGTTATTCATATGGGATACACAAAGTCGCTCACGTTAGCGACCAGGTCGCCGTTACTATGCTAAGGTCACGTGGTATATCCACCCCCATAATATGACAAGACAATGTGTGCTGGCATCCAGATCGTAAAGTTTTTGTCGCGGCGACCAAAGAATGTTTGTTTTATTTGACGAAACAGCTTGTATTGAACGACGTCAAGACTAGGCCCACTAATTAATTGGCAAGCCCAGCGCTGATTGGGCTTAAAGTGATTGGTGTAGATGAGTGTTCATGACGTTGTTTGTTACCTTCTTGGTTTCCATGGTGATGGCAGGGGTCGGTCCCGGAGTCATCACCGGAGGATCCAGCCTGTAAAAAAGTGAATGATCGTCAAGATCTACATAACAGTAAGGGAAGTTAAGTTTACATTAGTTTAAATTTCTATAAATTCATCTCATAAATGTATTTTTCACTTACACAAGGTAAGTTGAGTTAAATCACTTGTCAAAGTGGCAAAAGGTAGTTTCAAAGTGAATGAGTATAGGACTATGTTGAGTATATTTTCAAGTGTAAGAAAATTTAAAGCCACAGTGAAAGGATATTATTATTATTATTATTATTATTAAAACTACTATCATCATCTTTATCGATATCATCATCATCCATACATTTAACACAAAGCTATTTAAATATTACCGTCTTCGGTGGTCGCATGGTTTAACACATCACTTTCGCAACAGACTGTACTGCCGAAGATGGGGAGATCAGTGTACTGATGGTGTATTCCCCCTAAATAGTTGTATACTTTACTGCCATGAAAATGAGGGTATACTCCTCCTAAATTCTACCTTCCTCATCCATTAGACATTCGCGTAATCAGTTAATACGGCTATACAAAGAACGGGTAGTGAAACACGCTAAAAACCTAACTTAGAGGGTAGATTTCTTGTGCGTTTTTCCTCTGCGTACTGCAGCGAGGAAGAAGAAACAATGATATTCTGATTAAACTTCGGGTAATGAAAGGAATTTAAGTCTATAGATCGTGGCTCTCCGTGCCAGCTATAGCCTGATTTTGGTTGGAAGAATGGTTTAGAAAATTCAAACTTATTTCTTTGTAGCCAATATTGATAACATTTTATTACATTGTTTGTGTTATTTTATATGTATATATTGATAATATATATTAAAGGTGACAGCTACAAATAACATGACCTGATGTATGACAACTAGAAAATTTATTTAATAACTTTAATAACTACCGGTGACCTGGCGGTCTAGGGGTTAGGTGTCCAACTTCTATGCTGGCGGCCGGGGTTCAATCCCCGGTCCCGGCAAAGATTTATATGATTACCAAACCCTTCCTTCACCTCTGACAAGACATCTTGTGAATGTGGGGAATGCCAGGCCTCCACCATGGTTCGGATCCCACGTTAAACCGTAGGTCCATCATTTCATCTCACAATCACCCCTACCACTACACATTAGCGTAAGTGCGTATAACCCGAACGGGTAGTAAGACGAGGTGCTAATAATAATAATAATAATGTAATAACTACCAGATACTGTCCTTCCTACCAAAATCAGAAATATATACTTAAATTAGGCACCAAGAGATTGGTGTTTGTCTAGGTCATCACAATAGAGACAATTAGGTGTTTAAACCCTTAGGAGCAGGGAAGAGAGGGTGGGAGAACACAGATAAATGAGGTTTCGGGTGGTAGGGGAAGCGATAACATTCCACTGTGAAGCATAATCCATCATCACGTGTGACTAATAAAAACTATATTTGTAATATTATTGCTTTCCAAAATCACTTATTTTCCAAAGTGTAACATCAACCAAATTATCCGGCCAGGTTTATTGATCAAATTAAATTAGAGAGACGCTCGGCTATGTACTTTAGGTCTTGTTAAAGAAAAATAACAAATTATATAAAAAATGTAATATTATAAGATGATTAAAATAATTACAAACGGGCAGACGTTTCTTTTAATTAGTTAAAGTTAAGATTCTTTTTAAACCCAACCATTACATAAAAATGTTGTTATAATGTTAATTTATAAGCTAAATTATGATTCAGCAGCCTAACAGCCATATTTTTAATTAATAGTGATCCTATTAGTATACTGAGTAGTCTCCAATCCCATTTTGAAACGAACACAAATTACAGTAGGTAGTAATGTTTGATTACAATTTCGGAAATACCTTGCTTGTAAAATAAGTAATGTTCATCCTCATCTAAATAAAATACACACACAATATTATACCCAGCAACAACTGACAACTTAACCTAAATGGTTGGCTATATCCTAACCAGGCTGCGATGAACCCAACTTACCATGACCAACATTGCCACAAGCAGGTGAACATTGCGGTAGGAATCGAGAATTTGGACTGGGAGACACGAAATCTTCTGCGCCATCCACATCACATAATATAGTTCAGCCGACAAACCACTTTTGAGCAATTTTTCCAACAAAGCCAAAAAACGTAACTTCTATCAACAACACTAAACACGAGTTCGAGGGCAACGCAACGATAACAGAAACAATATTATCACTTATAACAAGAATATTTAACTCTTATTAAATTTAGTTCGGTTAACATTTTCGTTGAAAATTTTAGGCCCTAATTTCAAGTGTTTTTTTGTACAATGTTTGAGTTAGTAATAAACTGTAATAAGAGATAACATAATAATAAAGACTGTGTTACACGTTCATCGTATTGCCCAAGAGTCCCCCTGGTTGAAAGTGAAAGTAATTTGTTCAGAAAAGGGGGGAGGGGGGAGGTTTGTAAAGCACAGCCCCGGTTGCGTCTGCCTCGCCCGCTCGGCCGGTACATCGACCACGACTGGCGTGGAGGCGCTGCTACGAATTCCGGGCGCTCCGGCGGGATCGGCCAACTCCGGCAACACAGCCCGGAGTGCTGACAGGGGGGGAAATAGAGGGGGGAGTAGGACTACTCTACGATAGCATTCCACCAGCCACCACAGTGTAAAACCTATCCTTAGAGAATCGGGATCATCTGTCAAACTAAGAGCTCCGAGGCGAAGTAGTAGTGAGATATGTGTGAGGATAAGGGGGTAGAGGGTGGGAAGAGAGGGAGGACAGGAAGGTAGAGGGTGGGAAGAGATGGAGGAGATGAGGATCGTAGATGCTTTAGTTCAATCCTTTGGTGTATTCTAAGTGTTAACATAATCTTAAAGCACCCTTGTAGTTTTGTAAAACTCCAAGTGGTTTATAACATGCGAAAAAAAGCTGCCTACTTTCTTACTAGTATCTACTAAATAAAATTATTGTCTGCGTGACCGAGCGGTCAGGAGGGTTGAAACCAAGTATGATATTAAACGTTGATATATATAACTTCAGATTATACAGTATTAGTACATACTATTCAAACTGACTTAACCCATGACACTGCACCTTATACTCCACACGCAACCCTAGTGCCTAGATATTTACTAATTGTAAGCAGGAAGAACCCATGTACAAATAGAAATCCACCCGGAATCGAACCAGAATCATCTAGAAGCACGTTCGATCATTCTGACCAACAAGTATCAGGGAGAGGGTACTCTTATTTAACCCAAGAATTCACCAATAACCCAATTTATTTCTTCAGAATTGTGTTTGTAAGTCATGTTTTGGAACATCAAAGTACTTAGAATTCGCTATGCCTTAAAATTAATTTTATTCAATGAAAGATCTTATGTAAAATTATGTAAGATTATTCTAGTTTAATTTAAGAACTTTTTTTTTCTAATTGTGCTCAAGTAATAACCAGAAGAGTTCGAGAATTACTACAGTGCGATTTAATTTTCACTACTAAGTGCAAGAGTTTAGCCCAAGAGATTAGTCAGATGTGCAATATTTTACTTCCAATACATATTTCTTAGAATGATTATCACTAGTTGAGCCATTCAATTAATATAACTTTAAGATAAAATGTATATAGGCTAAAAATTAGTTTATTTTACCAAACCACCCACCTCCGTGGCGTAGTTGGCTAACGCGCTAGTCGTGTTGAGCTCGACTGCTGAGGACGGGGAGATCGGTCGGGTGAACTGGGGAGGGGGGGGGTCCTAAATGGTTTTACACTCTCCCTCCACGCAAATGCGGGTTCACTTCCTCTAATTCAACCTTCCCAATTCCTAATCCATTAAGAGTAATTAGTACTTAAAGCGTATAACCCGAACTGGTAGTAAGACGCGGTGCAAAAATATTGTTATTATTTACCAAACCCGAGATGATTTAAAAAAAAGCATTTAGAACACAAACTACAAATCAAAGCTTAACACATGTATAAAATAAGACACGTACCAGTGTGCAAACAGAAAAAGGTGCTGGTCTCGTCTAGTTTGGTTTACAGTTGGGGGTAGTCGGGGGAGGGAGTGAAACTCAGTGTGATTTATTTAGTTGTTTTTATTATATGCTTTAATAATCAAGATTCCACACAACTGTGGATAAATTTCTTCTCTTCCTTCTCCCTTCTTCAAGAGCGTAAATATGTGGATAGTCAGGACGGGAAGTAAGACGCGATATACGCAAGGGAAAACAACGTTTGTAATTAAAAATTATCAACAAAGCTACTATATAATATGAGGTGCAATACTATTTGATTTATATGTTGAAAACACAGTAAAGTTAAAGAATGTATGTGTATTACAACGCACGCATCAAGGATGTATTTGTAATCCAAGCAGCTGAACAGAGAGTGTTCTAGGAGTAGGTCAGGGAAAAGATGAGAGCTCATGGGGGGGAAATAACTAAATTGATTTCTCCCATATCTTTTTCCCCCTGACCTGAAAAACAACTGTAACAATGGGTTACGATATACTACCCACCCCTATGTTAGCCTTTACGCATAAGCTCTCTATTGGACGCATACTACCCACTCCAAATAGTATCAAGACTAATAATCTTCCTACAATGGTACTCTTCTCTATTGTAGTTCACGGTAGTTTCAATCTGTATCAAGAACAATATTAAACCATATAGAACAAGAATAAACTCTCTGCAATCTGAATCTGTTCATAAACTTACCATTTGTATCTTCTGGCTAGAACAACTTCCAAGTCGGGCCTACACACGTCGTGTCCTAGTTTGACGAGCGGGCTGAGCGAGCTATGCTGAGCCCGCAGCTTATGTTCTGACCGTCCTGGTCGAAGATAAAAACAATAAACGGCAGGCCGAAGTTTCCCTCGAGCAGTGAACGGAGACTATCCTGCCCTCTGGTGGACTATACGTGCTCTACCACCAAAACATTGTGTGACTGAAGACGTCTCGATTGAAGAAGTCTAAAGGGTCGCTGTGAACAACAGGCGCACGTGATCATCCCTGCGTAGCCCAATTCCACGAGCTGGTCGATGGTCTACGATTTCATGCTAGCTTCTTGATGGCCTAAGTGACGTCACTGACCAGGTGTCCAAATTCCCCGCCATCCTTCCTTAGCAACATTTCCTGCATTTGGACAAAATCTTGATAAACTGTTCTACGTAATATTCTACGGACATAAACTATGGCGTGTTTACATTTGAACTCTAAATTAACGTAATATTTTGTATTAGCCAAAATAGGTGCCATAATTTTTATAACCTAAATGTTAATTGATTTGAAGTAAATTTTGATATGAAACACTCATTATTCTCGGTTGTCAGTTGGGCGCTAGCGTCTGTCATGTCACTTAAAATCTTAGATAACCACAATTATTAATTAATTCTTGTCTGGCGTATTAGATGTAAATTGTCTTGAAATTGTCGTTATCAGCAAAAGTAGTTTCACCCTTTGGGTATTGTTTCGTTTGTCGATTATAATGTGATATATTTATTAAAGTAATGTAACTTTTGCTGATTGATAAATTTAATATAATATAACTAATAGACTTTTATATTTTTCTTAATCTTTTGATAGAATTAATTGGTTTCACAACTATGTATTGCTTCGAGTATCCCGACTAATTGTTAACAAGTAGGGATCTTGTTTACGTCTCCTTTTTGTGTCGACATCCCAATAGTCGCGCGGGAGTTTGACTTAAAGTCTGTAAGCCAAACTCTCGTGTTGTTAGAAATATCTGAGTGATATTAACATTTAAATTTAACCTTTCTGTCTCTGCATTCACTGGAGTGAATCAGGCACTTTTTTTTAACACTTTAAAGTTTCCTATTAGGCTTTTATCACCTAAATATCTGGTTATATATATATATATATATATATATATAATGATTAATAATTTGTTCTAAATTCAACATTATGTGTTGTTCTGTCTCTTCAAGACTGACCCAGTTGACTGTAGGAGATGTTACTTGTTTAGTAATATACCCGTAAACGTACCGCGCAAATGTTAAATGAGATGTTTTTAATTGATTTCCAACATACCTCCGTTTTACCTTTGATACCATGAAATTTATTGTTATTTCCTTTGAATAAACACCCGCCTCGGTGGCGTAGTTGGCTGACGCGCTTGTCGTGTTGAGCTCGACTGCTGAGGACGGGGAGATCGAGGTTCGAATCTCGTTCGGGTGAACTGGGGTGGTTTTTCCTAAATGGTTTTCCACTCTCCCTCCACGCAAATGCGGGTTCACTTCCTCTAATTCAACGTTCCCAATTCCTAATCCTTTATCGTAATTAGTACTTAAAGCGTATAACCCGAACGGGTAGTAAGACGCGGTATTAAATATTATTAAATATTTTGAATAAACCATTCATATTGTTATTTGAATCTTTACAATGTTTTACCTTTTAGAATGTTCCTTAGTTCCCACCCACCCACATTTTGTCTCTCCATGCTCGTATAAAAGAGGTAGTAGAGCGGGTGGTAACACAACGTATTATGTATCAGTATCAGATCAAAGTTAGTAGGATTCAGCAGTGGGATCAAGAAACTTACTCTGACCAGGCAAGGAGGAGGGGGCTATTGCTTTTGTATTTAATTTGATGTTTTAAGAACAATTTTAATGTTTAAATATCGGTAAAAAATTGAATATAGAGGCATAAGCCTCTTAAGAATGAATAAAAAGTATACTAGATGCATTCTCAACATCCTCAGTACTCAATATTCTACTTGTAATCCACATAATTGTAGCTTTAATTTAAACTATTTTAGATCTTGAGAGAACGAAAGGATCAAATACACACGTTCCTCCCCTTGGTGCTTGATTCAGCGCGCAATTTAATCCATGCTGAGGCCGATGTTTATGTGCACTATAAATGTAGGAGAGAGCTCAAGGTAACCCGTATAAATATACTTTATTTTTCATCCATGTATTTAGAAAAAAAAATGCAATCTGATTCATTTCGACTTGTTCGCGTTCAATCAGACATATCTACCACGAAGGTAAGAATAAATTAAACTGCGCAATGCTTCCCATTTCCGCAGATTAACTTTTATAGGCTAGTGACAGATAAGACGTTGCTGGCCCAAGCTATGAGTGACAGTAAACAGTGTATTTGTGGTTCAACTCTCCTATGAGCTTCCGTTGATTAAAGTGTGCCACTAATAGAAACCTCTTGGTACATATATACTTACTAGAGTCTGAACAAAGCAGATGGTTTAAATGTTCGGCGGCACAACTGTCCTAATCCCGTAAATTTACCAAGAGGTGGTAAAACAGCTTGGATCAGGCGTAACTTAAAAAGGTGGTGCAGCCTAAGTCGAGGTTTTTTTAGAGTGATAAAACAGCTTGAACCAGACGTAGTTCAAAGAGGTACCACAGCCCAAACCAATTGTGATTTAAAAATGTAATACAGCTCAAAACCCGTGTGACTCAGAGAGTTAATAAAGATAATGGTCGTACTCAAGAACAAGGCTAAGTGGACGTTTTGTTGCTACTAGCGGGAGTTTGCTTGCGTCATCATATGTTAAAAGGTGGAGAGATAGTTTGCTGTGTACTTCAATGTAGGTCCACTAAGAATTAACTATATGTTCCTGAATACCGCCCCTTAACAAGGTATGATTTATAAAAGTAATACATTCCGAACCCAGTGGGACTAGAGACTTAAGAGCGACGTAGTGTTTATGTTGTTGCTAATAATTCACGGTTTGATTTTGTTTGGGTTTGTTCCTTTTAACCCACGCCCCACTGTATAGCCAGCTTGAAACTAAACACCCAACTCCTAGAGTTTCAGTGCTTTGGTAGGATGGATCTAAGCGTGATTTGACTGCAGGTGATATGGAACAAATGTGAGTTAAAGTCAATATTTTTACTGTTTTTACAACAAAAAACTATTATCACCCACATAAATAAAATATTATTTCTGATAAGTGCATTTAGTTTAATTTTATACACATAGCTATCTCCAGAGTTCTTGAACATGTCATGGGTATAATAGGATTTGACTAGCACTACAATTATTTTTTAACACCGCGTCTTAGTACCATTAGGGTTATACTCTTAAGTGCTTATTACACTACTGGGTTAGGGATTGGGAAGGTAGAATTTTAAAGGAAGTGAACCCACATTTGCGTGGAGGGAGAGTGTAAAACCATTTAGAACCCCCACCCCAGTCCATCCGACTGAGATTCGAAACTCAATCTTCCCGTCCTCAGCAGCCAAGCTCAACTCAAAACCAGTGCGTTAGCTATCTACGTCACCGAGGTAGGTCACTACTAATTCTTAAAAAGTTGTTGGTCAAATCCCGCGAGGGCCATTATAAATATTTAAAAGCTGTTGAGAAAACTATAAAATTAAACTAAATATCTCTAATTAATCCATATCTAATTTGTTTTTCCCAAAACATTTTTTTAAAATATAAATGAACAGTAAGAAATACGGACCCTAACTCACGCTAAGTTCCATTCCACTTTAAGGTTCCTGTGTTTGATTACATGTGTAGGTAAGTACGTGCTTAAGAAATGTATTATTCGTGTTAATTCGTGCTTCCATCCCAATAGTACATTCCCTGACGTTGATGTCGTATGGTCAGTTGTACCGTTCACAGTAATTTTTACCATTTCTCACAAAGCCATTTAAAAATCTCATCAGAGTCATCAACGTGTTACATAAATGCTATGAGTAATGAACTTAAGACACTTTTGTCCCAATAATAGAAATAGGGTATAAAGTATCATTTTAAATTTTCTTTGAAAGGAAAATGCGAAATAATATCTCCAAAATTAAGTATTTTTTGGGATTTTTTTTAAGGTCCTTGGCCCTGTCGAGTGCAAGTCTACAACCTATTTTGTGGGATGGTAGGCGGGAGGGTGAAAGGCGTGGCGTGGCTTCAGAACCGACCAAAGTATCCTTCCATGCAAACAAGAACAGATGGATCACGGAAACCGTAGAGTGCGCTAGCTACCGGACAGGTCTTCCGAAAAAATTATACGTTTGGAAATATTAGTTTTCTCGAAACAGAGTGAAATTTTTACGTCAAAATTTTCAACACCCCTTCTAAGATAATGTATTGATGAATCAAATAGCCAAAGCTATTATTTATGCTTTTTAGTGAGGATTACTCCATCTAGATATCATATTCTTAAAATTAACACCTAGACACAGGAATCTAACCCGGAACCTTCGGCTTAGTACGCCAATGCTCTAACAACTGAGCTATCCAGTAATCGTCCCATGCCCAGGGTCATTCTTAACTCATATTTTAAGGCAGAGTCTATGATGGACGTGCGGAAATCGTCGACTACAAATGTGTGATTTTAATAAGGTCACGAGCTATCAGATAGCTCAGTAGTTGGCTTATTGCTGCCACTTGTACAATTATTATAATTGTACAGGATTGCTTATTATTGAATCAAATAGCCAAAGCTATTATTTATATTTTATGAACATTTTGGATAGCTCAGTGGTAAGAGCATTGGCATACTAAGCCAAAGGTCCCGGGTTCAATTCCCGTGTCCAGGTGACATTTTTCAATTTTCAGAATACGATGTGTATTAATTGTTACATTTTCTAATTTTTTGTTATGAAGCCGATAGTTTTCGGAAAAATGTCGATTTTTTTCGATATTAGATCACTTTTAAAATCATAGAGGAGGTGTGTATAATAGGCCTATACAAAGTATAACTTAATCAACATGCTTTTATTCTTGAACAAACCGTTTCCGAAAAGAAAATTGCGAAACAATAACAATTCATGAAGATAACAGTTTGTCCCCACGGATCTGCATTTCCACGCCAAATGAAAAGGGCCAATCGTCTTAAGAAGGAAAAACAACTTGTTAAGCGGCTTGTTTCACGTCAAGTAAATTAATAAGTGCTTATGTGGGTTTCGCCTTACTATTCACGATGTGGTTCTCTTTGCAACAAGCATTGCATGGCAGTTTTGCGTGTTATCTACCGTCTGTTGTTTTTTCATGAAACACAGCTTTCATAAGTGGCCACTAGATAGCTGTCTAAATAGTTGTATGCACCCTATGCACTTAGGGTTGCCAGAAACGTGTTTATTTAAAATGTGCAATAAGGTACACAAGTTTATGGTGCACAGACTATTCGAACGGCCCTAGTGTGGTTTTCCATTAAAAATTGAGTTAAGGGTTCAAATACCCGTCAGATATAGGGAAAGTATATTTTTGCTGAACTGTCTTCCACCCTTCCTCCAAGCTAATGCGGATAACCCTGACGGGTGCACAAAGGATCTAGGATTTGTCAGTGGTACTCGGTCAAATTTATTCGCGAGTACTGGTCAGATATTTTTTTAGCACCGCGTCTTACTATCCGGTCTGGTAATACGCCAATGTACTAATTAAACCAATTAACTAAGTATTAGAAAGTTTTATTTAAAGTAATTATTAATTCACTAAGTTTTAATAATTTTTGGCTTAATATTTGTTTTTCAAAACCATATTTTTTGTGACAAGAGTGATATTGTTTAAATTGTTTGTAAAGTATGTAATAGAAAACATAAATCCCCATGCCTGCTTCTGCATTCAATCTGTTTCCACATTTTGTTTTGGTCCAAGTGTATGGAAACAAATTCGGCCTCACAAATATTCTAAGGTATCACTGAGCCCCAAGACTTGAGGAACACACATTGAGAAACAATTGCTAGAGCATCACTCTACTAATGTACAGGACTGCTAATAGCGGTGGTTCGAACCCTAGTCAGGTGCACCAAGGGTATTTGTTATTCATGTGGTTTTTTTCCACCCTCCCTCCACACAAGTGAGGATACATTTCCTCTAAATGTTACTTTCCTCATCCCTACTCTAAGAATGTAAATAAATATGTGGCTATCCCGAACAGGTAGTAAAACCCAATGCTTATTTTTACTTTATATCGGCCTCTCGGAGAGAAAGTATTGTGATCGAAAAAAAAAGGAAAAAAAGCTCGAGATTTTGATAAATGTCAACGTTTCATGATTCCCTGAAACAAAAAAAAATGTTTTCGCAATGCTGTCTGTCTGTCTGTCTGTACCTTGGGCTGGAGCCGAAACTATTTTAATGACTGAGCTGAAACTTGGTATCTCAGGTTTTCCATAAGGTCCTTCTGAGGAGTTTTTGGATTTAAATATTCAACCCTAAACTTAAAGGTATTTTACTTTGAGGCAAAAAGATTTTTTTTTAAATGTAGATTTTCTAAAAATTTGCTCTAACGATTTTGACTAAATTTTATATCTAGACACTGTTTATCGTTATAAAAAAGATGGCGAATCTCATTTTCTCTTGAAAATGAATTTGAGAGTACTTTACATAGGACATTTTTTTCCTATTTTGATCATTTATCCACAACTATTTGAGGTACGTAATAATTTATCATTGTAAGATTGTAGAACTATTAAAAATAAAATTATTTGAAACATATTTTTATAAAACTAATAGTTTCCTATTTATAAATTATATATATATAATCTGTTTAATTCAGGTCTTTGAAAATGAATTTGATTCTTATGCTCTTTAGTGGACAAATATATTTCTCTTTTCTCAGTTTTTCTGTAACAATGTTCCTAGTTCCTAAGGCCATAGAATATGTTAAAAGTGTATATTATTTCATTAATAATCTTTAGTTTTGTGTTTATACAACACTATAGGCCTAGAGACATATTATTTCGCGTTACTTAATCTGCTAGCTACAAACATAAACAAACAGTCAAAACTAGGCCATCGATTACATATCGACTCTCGAACAATATCGAACTTACGACACTCTTTCACTGTTAGATACGATGCACAATCGATATGGCAGCGACTGATCGGTAACTCAAACGATATATCGAGGTGATGGTGTCACTAATCCAACCGACCCAGCATGGCCAAAATGTGACGTGAACAAAGGTTACAAAAAATAACCAAACAAAATAAATAAGTTTCTCTTTCCACCCTAACACAGAGAAACAGCTAGGAACACTAAATCACGTATCCTTGGCCCGGATGGACCAAAATTATGTAGCGTAAATCACAAGAACTGAAAACTAAAAACCTCTGGAGGACCAGTGTTACGAACACGGACAAATGGAGTGTATGGTGGAATGGGAATGGGTAGAGGCAACTCACCTTCACTTTATGTTGTCTGCTTGGTATTGTCTTGGAGCAGTCAATTTCATTAACACACGCACACGAATAACTGAGATTGGACCGCTTCCAGGTGAAAGTTCACGGAACCTATATATCACTTATGGGTCTATCAAGTTTCAGCGCACGACTCACTAAATCGGCAGAACGAAAAACCACGCCAGCGACACTTGGCGGGAAAACAATAGACCTAGAGAGGTCCAGGTAAGTTTTTGTTGCCTCAAAGAGTGAGGAAAGGTTAAGGAAGGTGGAAGGAGTCAAGAAAATATAAGAAAAGAGCAAAAAACAGTCTAAACCTCAACAACAAAACAATCAAATCACAAGACAAAACAAAACCTAACTAATTTCTAGGCATAGAGAACCTAGATAAAGGAGCACTATCCAAAGAGATAGCATAGAGGACTGAATCATGAAGTAGAGACTAATGGTACTGATTTAACAATAAACAATGCACAAACAATATTCTTGGCATTTAAATGTGATTTAATAAATTCATTTTGTTTAATAAGGTTTGAAATGATGATTACAAACTCTAATAAAATTAAGAATGTATAAGCTTGGAATTATCCAAATATTTCCTTCCAAAATTTGAATAAGTTATTTTTTACTGTTCATTCAAATAGGAATTTTTATGAGAAGTCAAGGTGGGTTCTAATTAACCGATGTCGAATTAGCCAGACCTTACTGTATTATATATGGTCACAATTGAAGTATTTATTACTGACGCTCCTATCTACGAGGGTAATCCAGAAAGTAAGGTTGCAAATGCTCCTGAGGCCGGGGGAAATTTTTTGTTTCAAATTTGGCGCACCTGACGTGTAGGGGGAATCTTAACGGTCAGTTTGTTTGGTCCCACGTGTTTGTCGGCAATTTTTTTTCAGTCACAGTAAATTATCTTGATCTAGACGGTGATTACGTTGAAAAATAGTATAATATATTTGTGAAGTATCCTGTGAATTTCAATTAAATACAATCATTTTTCGATCCTAAATAATTGTTGTAACCTTACTTTCTGGATGACCCTCGTATAATAGTGACGATGACCTGGCGGTCTAGGAGTAAGGTGTCAAACTTCTGTGCTGAGGGTCCGGGGTTCAATCCTCGGTCTTGGCACAGATTTATCTGATTGCCAAATCCTTCCTTCACTTTGTGAATGTGGGGAATGCCAGGCCTCCACCGTGGTTCGGAGCCCACGCTAAACTGTAGGTCCTCCATTTCATCTCACAATCACTCTACCATTACACATTAGCGTAAGTGCGTATAAACCGAACGAGTAGTAATATGCGACGCTAATAATTATAATAATATAATAATATTAATACAATAGTGGCATAATAATTCAGCATATCTCATACCTGTATTTATTCTTATAACAACCTTTATACACAACACTCTCGTGAATACCTTTAAAAACGCCAAACTTGTGGGCAATTTGTTTTAAATACATAGAGAGCTAAAATATTTATTAAAAATACAAATTAATATTTATAACAGTGTAGGACTTTTTTTTATGTTTCATTATGTGTGTGCTCTTTTATCATGCCCCGCACTCTTACTACCCGCCAGGGTTATCCTAATTAATATATATAGAAATCAGCAGAAATGTTCCCCCATTTTAGCGTATGACACTAGGGTTTGTCGGCTAGACATTGCTTGTATTTCAACTGGCAGTGATTATGTTGTGCCAGTAGAAATATTGATCTAAACCCAATAAACAGACCATGATAACCATATGAACAATTCCCTTTCAGGCAAAATACCTATGGTACCACCAGGAATTGAACCCGGGGCTTCCAGGATAGTATCCAGGAATGTTTGCCACTAGACCAAGATGCCGGTCTTTTGAGTTAGATTAGAGAGAGAAACTATTATGAGGAAAAATACCTCAGTGTGTATACATATATACATTATAAAGATATCATATAATTCACATATTTGAGTGATTTAACGTGCACTTCCTGAACCAGCTGATTAAATCAGCATACAATAATTTCTATGCGCGAGAGCGAAAATGCCCACCAATTTGCTGGGAAAGGTATTTCTGCATACATCCCAGGGTTCTTTAACGTGTCACAATCTGACATGGGATCGACGGCTTTACATTCACTCAGAAGGAAGTTGTGCTACGGACTTTTATCGCTCAAAGAAAAATACGTCACCCGCAGCTGGGTTTGAACCCACGAGTATCGGGTCATGAGGTGCACGGACAATTTACCCCAAGACTACTGTGGTCGAGCATCTCAGTATAACTGGATGAGAATCAAGCCGTGATATCCACGTTACCGGCAAACCACACAAGACGAGACTTCCCCCGTTGTCCACGTGACCCCCAGTAAAGGTTGTTTTGATACTGCTATAGCTGGAAATCACTATCATTAAATGATGCTACGTGTCGGGTAGATCTTTTTTTTTTTAACTGTTTAATGATCGAATCTGAAGCAAAATCTGTGTGTTAAAAGTTAAGTTCTAGAAATACGTCTGTCTAGAAAGTTTTTTTTGCTTTACTTTGAATGGCCTTGAAACCCTATGTCAGAGCATCTGGTCGTGCCGCCTTCATGGACAAATCATATTTGCGTGACAGGAAAAATATCTTTTGTCCGCACAACAACAAGAACTTGAGTTAATTAAGTATTCGAGAAGACAATTCTATTCGCCCTGGCACGAACACTCCTGGCAAGATTTGTTCAGAGTACTTTGTTAAGTTATTGTTTTAGGGGGAAGACGAAGGGGATGGTACTTTCTATTTCAAAGGGCTTATTCGCCAACTTGGCTGCAAAGATTATTATATTTTACCATTGGTGGCTCGTGTTGTGGAGCCAAGGAGGTCATGGTTGGTCGAAGCAGGACCGGATGAAACCAGGGGTGCACAGCACGCGTATGCGTGAAGCGTGACAGTCTCAGGGGTGGCAAAAGTTATTCCCAAGGTCAGTGTGGCCACTCTAGCTCTAGAATAAAATTCCAGCATAGCTCCCTGTTTTGCTGGCAATGAAAAGTTTTCCCTATTTCTTAAAAGGTTTTTCCTCTGGTTGTGAGACTTTGAATAAAATAATTATTTTGATTATTATTTGTAAAATATGTGTTGAACACGCCAACAATTTTGAGTACTTGAGCAAGCATTATTAATAAGCATCTCTCTAAGGTATTTGGAAAGGATCTTACCCAAAACATCTCAAAATATGAATACCACTAGAAGCTATATGAAGTGGTCCTTGCCTGAATTTTATTTTTTAATTATATGCCTCTAGAAGCTAATAATTTAGAGTGGTCCATCTCCATATAAATATTGAAGCTTGTATGTCCCTAGAAGTTATTTTGAGTCGTCCTCCTTCACCTTTAATGGCCCGACATATGGTCAGATTTATTTCAGTTTAATTTTTTCCGGATGCACCACATTCAAGCATGATTCCCGGTTTTCTAGACCAGTGACCAACTTGAAGATACATTGTGGCTATTTGAGAAACATTATGTTCAGATTGAACCAGAAGTGACGATTAAAACACGTAATAGTTTGAATGTAATTGGATGTTATGTTTGACAGATTTTTCAAAAACAATTTAATCAACAATTTCCACTCCTTCCCCCATGCCTACTCCTCATTCACGCTTATAAATTTAGTGAATCAACTACAAGAAAGGTATTAAATTCCACTCCTTACAATCGTAGCCAGACGTTATGTACACCTTATCAAATAAAAATATTTTAGTACCCTAAAACATGCTTATTTTAAAAAAAAATAGCCTTGGTGAATATAGTTTGTATTTAATGTGTCAAATCTCTAAGTTAAGCTGAAATGTAATTTTAAAATGGTTTAAAAAAACTTTGAAGCCTCAGTTCACAGACTGGAACAACACTACTAGCGAGATCTCTCGGCAGTTCTATAAACTAACACTTGTTGAATCGATCTCGACGGTTTCTCCGAACATTCATTTCATCTTGCCAATGTGACTCCGGGAAACGTTAACGTTTTTTTAACCAAGGATTGCAAGGAATGTGATTTAATTCTATGAAGAACAAGTGAATATATAAATAGAAACCTGCTTCAGTGGTCGCATGGTCTAAAGAGTCACTCTCACAATAGACGAGACTGCCTATTACAGGGTTGATTGCGGTTCAAATACCAGTCAAGTGTTCTGAGTATGTTTTTTTCCTAAAACAGTTTTTGTCTTTACCTCCAAAAAAAATACGAGTGGTATAGTATATTTAACATACGTTCATTTTAAAAATATGGGATGCTTAGCACCTTAGCTCAGTTAGTAACGCGTCCGTATACTAAATTAGGGCTCCCTAGTTCGATTCCCGACATGGCCAATATATTTATTATTAGTGAGATTGAGATTACCCATTTCACAGTGATGAAATGATGGAAGGATAACTTTCTGTTGTGTCCGGTCAATAGTTAAGTTAGCTTGTATGTCGTGAAATGACTAAATCAGTTGTTGTTTTTTTCTATAAGGTCGACCTTCCCAACCCGTTTCCGCCAATTAATTTTAACACGTGTGTGACGCATATACATTTCAGCTGCGGGTTTTTAAAATTACTAGCAACATTCATTTTCAATTAAGGTCATTCGACCATTAACATTTAATTGAACTATTTCAATAAGTGTATAGTAATAATCTATAAATATTGATTCAAAGATTTCAAATAATTACAGTTCACGAACTATGAGGGGTCAAACATCCACCCCCATACCCCCGTACCATTGTTAAGGTAAAATATTTAATACATGGGACTGAAATTTAGTATAACTACACATTCAAATGGGGGATACACAGTGAAATATGTATGATATTAATATAATATTAATAAATATTAATATTATTGATATATATTAATATAACAATAATAAGTATTAACAATATTGATATATATTAATTAATATTATTTATATTGATGTATATTATTAATATATTAATAATAATGTTGACCTCGGTGGTCTTAGGGTAAATTAATTGCCTCAACATCTGATGTTCGTAAGTTCAAACTCAGCCGGGGGCTAGGATTTTTCTTGAGCGATAAAAATCCGTAGCACAACTTCCTTCGGAGGGAAAGTAAAACCGTTGGTCCTATGTCAATTGTGGCATGTAAAGGAACCCTGTAAGGTATGTAAAAATACCTTTCCCGGCAAAACTGGTAGACCCTTTCGTTCTAGCTCATAGAAAATACCGTGTGCTGATATAACCAGTCGGTTAAGAAAGTGCACGTTAAACGCCTCAAATAAATAATTGTTAAAATTGTACAATAAAATATTGATGGTTTAATGGCATTCAAATGAAAACGTGTATTAAAACCACTGTTACAAAAAGACAGATATAGTAATGGATGGACTATCCTTATTCAATAGTTCCACCAAAAAAGACCATGCGCCAAATAAACACGGTGCACATTATTGACCACGTGTACAAACTTTTGAAAATATAATTTAAAACCTTACTAGTTTTATTTTTTTTTACTAAAGAAATGGTTCACGCTCAATTTAAAATATATTTTATTTACCGCGTGCAAAGTTTAAAAGAACCGACACAAAATGTTTTTTTTAAGTCCATGTAACACCTCGTTTAGCAACTTTTAAAAAAAAACAGGAAAAAAAATATACTACTCACAAATTATTTTTTGGATGTAAACCTACACACGCATACTTCAGTAGTTCCATTGTTTGCTTTTTTTTTTAATTTGTATTCGTTGATTTTCCTTTGTTCCTTTGACCTCCATTATTTGTTATCGACGTGCAACATACCACCTAACTCCACATCATCAATCCAAACATACGGCTCAAGTCCAATTTTCATAGAAAGTTACAGTTACTAAACTTACTATCACGTATTCATGCGTCAAGTCATGTAGCTTGGTTTTCCCTTTTGATGTCTACTGTTAATACTGTTAATAGCTATAAAATAACCGAGCCCGTGGTGTAGTGGTCAGTGCACTTGGCCACGAGCCTAGGAGTCCCGGGCTAAACTCCTGGCTGGTACGTTGGGTATTTCTCCCCAAAGGGGAACTGCCCCAACGGTCACCAGGGTTTGGTTAATTAGGTTTAAGTGTTTCCACTGGTTTCCACAGCCTCATACTCCCTATCAACATCATCTCATTGGGGCATGGAAAGAAAGAGCTTCTATGGAAGGGATTTACAATTAATACATTAGGACGTTCCCTGAGCACCGGTACATTAGTAATGGCTAGTATTTCCACTACTGGGTACGAATGATGTAGGCCAGACACGAAATATTATATACCTTTAAAATAACACTATTAGTACCTATAGTAATTTGTTATCACTGTTTGCCACACAAAAAAGTATATAATCTCTAAAGGTATCTTCCTATAATATTATTGTTGTTGTTGTTAGCACCGCGTCTTACTACCCGTTCGGGTTATACGCACTTACTCTATTGTGTAATGTTAGGGCGATTGTGAGATGAAACGGAGGACCTACAGTTTAACGTGGGATCTGAACCACCGTGGAGGCCTGGCATTCCCCACATTCACAAGTTGTGATTGATACACGTCTTGCCAGAGGTGAAGGAAGGGTTTGGTAAAAAGATAAATCTGTGCCGAGACCGAGGATTGAACCTCGGACCCCAGCACAGAAGTTTGACACTTTTCCCTTAGACCACCAGGTCACCTGTATTCTCTCATAAAAACCGGACTATACAATGAAGGCGTGACAAGCAAAGCGGACGCTGAATAATTTTATATTATAAATCAATACATTTAACAGAGTTATAAATAAACCATAAATATCTCCTTGCTACACCTATCTTTCTTAAGGATGACATGTAAATTGAATGGGGTGGGTAAGCGCTTTTAAGTGTGGCAAGGAGATAGGTCTGGTTTATATCTATTGCTGTAAAATATATTCTAATATATTCATACGCTAAGTAATATCTTTTGTATCAGTAAAATTCCCCCGAGTCATTGGTAAAATAGTACAAGGTGTAAATCTCAAAATAGTTTGGAATGCTAGCGACGGGGAAAATGGGATTCAAATCCTGGTCGAGTGTAGTAAGGTTTTCCCCCCTAAATGGTTTACCTTACAGTGTTCCTCCAGGCAAATGCGGGTATATGTACTTTCAATTAAACCTTACTCACCCCTATTCCATTAGTGTAAATATGTGAATAGTCCAGTCGGGCATTAATATAACTCGGCCAAATGGAAAAGCAGTTAAATTTGAGGTGACCCGGCGGTCTAGGGGTAAGGTGTCAGATTTCTATGCTGGCGGCCGGGGTTCAATCCTCGTTCCCGGCACAGATTTATCTGATTACCAAACCCTTCCTTCACCTCTGACAAGACATCTTGTGAATTTGAGGAATGCCAGGCCTCCACCGTGGTTCGGATTCCACGTTAAACTGTAGGTCCTCCATTTCATCTCACAATCGCCCTACCATTACACATTAGCGTAAGTGCGTATAACCCGAACGGGTAGTAAGACGCAGTGCTAATAATAATAATAATAATAATAATAATAATAATAATAATAATAATAATAATAGTTAAATTTGAGAGAATGTAATATTATTTTGACATCTTTAAGCGCAGTGGCTCACTGAAGCTATTGATTTTGAATTGTAGTCCAATTGGAAAATTTATGGTTACTTTGAATGTATGTAAATGTATATATTTTAAATATCAGGTCTTAAAGTTGGTGTTAATATTTATCCAATAAATTCGTCAGTGTTCTATGATATGGGTGTATTACTTGTAAGCTTTAAAAAATGTTCCACAGGCAACTACTTAACTTTGCCCCAAGTTACACCACAATATGTAGTCAATGCAGTAGCGTAAGCAGGATTGCGAAGTAGGGGGCGGGGCTAAAGAGAGGGATTGGGGGGAGGCTACGCCAACCACCGGAGGTAATTTTTTTCTCGCCATTATAAACACCTAGAAGCTTTTTTGTCGGGTTTTTTTTATGGGTATTTATTAACTTGATAATTTAATTTTTATTCTTATAAACATGATAATCTAATAAAATAACATGTATAGGCCTAAATTAAAGTGGGTTTAACCGTCACATAGGCCTAATGTCACAAAAATTACCGATTATTTATAAAAGGTAAATATCTAGCCACTGCACAGCTCCTCGATGTAAGTGAAACTGGGAGATTTGGAATCTGCCGCAATCTTCAAGACTTCTAGAGAGCAGGTTCTAAAGTTCGTTCACGGTAGGAGTTTACCTCTGAAAGGCCTTTTTCCCTACCATAAATCTATTATATAGTAGGATATTGGTAGGAAAAAAGACCTTTCAGAGAGTAAACTCCTACCGTGAATGAAGTATATATAGCCCTGCTAGGGAGGGTCAACACAAGGATGTGTGGCACTTGATATAGTCTTTGCTCACAATGTTTAACTGGTCATACACCCCCTACCCCCGATTTTATCTTCCCTTTGCGTCTGCGTAGATCTCGAGGTATCACCAAACTACCGGGGGTGGGGGTGGGGGGGTTCAGCCCCCCTCAGGTACGCTACTGAGTCATTGCATTTTATCAATATTTGCTTCTCATTATAATTTATTAAGTCATAAAAAAGTATTTTGTAATTGCCAAGTTTATTAAAGTAAAATCTTTGGTTTTAATGGTTCAAGTTTGTTATAATTGCGTAGCCATAACCAAGGGGCCCTCTGGACTAATGCAGGAGGAGTTCTATCATTTAAATAAGGTTGTAATATATATTCTTCATACGTCAAATAATATAATTTACAGTTATAACTTTTAATGAATTTCATCATTAACTTCTAAATAATACTAGAATATAATGCTATCAATGTTGACCACAAAAAGTTTGTATTTTCTAAAAGACCCAATTTACCGCGTTTTTAATAAACCATCTTGGTAGCCATATGTGATACCATTAAAATAACCTTTTAGAGAATATAACAAATACATTTAGACTATATAAACTTAGTATATTACCGTAGTTAAAATTGGTACCATCTGTAAGAAGTGAAAGACATTCAGTCCAATTTCCATAGAATGAACTTTATCTGACTACTAGAA
Organism: Timema californicum; assembly: GCA_902141385.1. Taxonomy (NCBI): domain Eukaryota; kingdom Metazoa; phylum Arthropoda; class Insecta; order Phasmatodea; family Timematidae; genus Timema; species Timema californicum. The sequence continues at coordinate 33,562 of CABFOW010000987.1, forward strand.
AAGTTCCTAGATCTACTTTAATGTACTCATACCCCAAACCACGTTTTTAAAAAGATTTTTAGCACCGCGTCTTACTACATATTCGAGCTATAGACTTAAGTAATAATTACGCTAATGGGTTTAGGGTTTAGGATAGTTATAGTTAGCGGAAGTGTACCTGCATTTGCGTGGAAAAACAATTTTGTAAAGATCAGCCTCAATCCACCCGACCAAGATTCTAGCTTCGATCGCCCCGTCATCCGCGGTCTAGTCCATTGCGAGACTAATGCCTTATACCATGTGACCACCGAGTCGGGTTTGAAGCCATTTTATTTGTTATTAATGTTGACCGTAAAAAAAGTTAGTATTTTCTAAAAGGTTTTTCATTTTAAAATGTGAATGTAAAACGCATGGTTTGGATTATAAGCACATGGGGGTCTACAAGTATAATATTTACTCTTAGTAACTTTTTGGAGTATATATCAAAAGGTAGTCAGACGAGGTGTTGAAAAAAAAAAGTAGCTTTTTGAAACCACTTCTTCTCACTACCGCCTGACGATACATGAGATAGAGACAAGAGAGAGAATGATAAAACCCTAACTCCAGAAAACGCGAATATTTCCTCTGTTTTGTCTGACTTGTTACCGATTGCGTGCGTGGCTGGTGTTACAATGTGGGAGCAGGCCATAAACCAGTTAGCGAGGGAAGCATCAAGTTGGCAACACGCACAGCCGAGAAGTGTTTCAATAATGTTGTTGCACTGAGGTGGACTGGATGAGGCCATGCACCTCTGAGAGGGGAGACACGCCCACTTCTGTGCAGGAATGCAGCGACTTGCTGAACGCATTAATGTGATCCCCACAAGAACCACACTAAAGAGCAAATAAAATATCAAATAGCCAAACAATAGTCCTTATATTTATTTAACTGCTGTCGAAAAATATTGCATGCCCTGACTTGTCTCGCAGAGTTCTCGTGCTATGTGGAATTATGATATGTATCATCCATCAGTAGTACAGTAGCACCATGGCTTCTTTGGTGCTGGCTGACAGCTTTGAAAAGTTACCAGACCAAATTACGTATCCCTACGCTGAACCATATGATCTGCAAAAACAAGTGTTTAGCAGCTGTCACTTTTGACAGTCCAAATTTAGGTATATACCTAAATTATGACTGTCAGAAGTCAGCTGTGAGTTGTCAGTCAGCACCAAAGAAGCCATGGGACTACTGTAGTTAAATTAATAGGTTAAGTTGTCTTGTAGAGCCTTTGGGCCGGTATCTTTCGTCAGAATGAGTAGGCCTACGCCTCAAGTGCGGCGCTAAACTAGATACAAGACGACACCTACTTAAACGTATATGAAATAGGCCTATTTTATTCGAGTTTAGGAAGGTGTCGTCCTGTATTTAGTATAATGGTCACTTGAGGCGTACTAAGCCTGGCTCTGAAACTGGCCCATTCCATTCGAGTTGAGGTAGGTGGCTATATTTAGTGTAGTGCCGCGATTGAGTCGTGCTAGGTATGACTATGAAATTATCCTTTAATATTCTGAAGAATTATTAATTTGAGGTGGGGCTGTGGAAAGTAATTAGAAAGAAAGTTCACTCGCGACAGCGGGGAGGATGGGAAAGCCAAAGTTAAAAATCACGTTTTGAAAACCACACCCCAGTTCACCTAGCTGGGTTTCAAACCTGTGGCCAAGGGCAAAGTATGTTAAAACCTTAGATCAAGTGGCCACCTCTGTGTGTGAAACTTAAAATTAGGAGTAGTTCCGGGTGGTGATCTGGATGGGAATTGGTGGAACTAAAGTTTTCAATAATCTTTTATAAGCAATTAATTCAATATGTGTTAAGTAATTAAATCTCTTTGTACCTTTTTTAACCTTTTTTATATATGTAATTTTACCTTAATGTTTTTTTTATATCTTTTATTTTAAAAATGTCAAGTCTTCAAGTATTATATGGTTGGTCCTTTTTTATCTTACAAGTCTCTGATTGGCCTCTCCGTAAATCACAATTTCCTGTTTAGGGAAATAACGCCTTTCCCTCGTTCATTCTCTCTTTGGATCCAATTAACGTGAGACATCATATTTTGTTTTCTTACTTATTTTTAATTTTATTCAAGAATCGTTTCTAAATTAACATGTAGTCTTTTTCCTTTTTATTTATTTCTTGTTTTGAGGCTATGAGGTAAAGTTTCCGTGTAATTATTTTGTCTAATTATGACCTTTTAGGTTTTGATTATTATGTTGTTGTTTTTGTTGTATTATAATTTAACGCAAAATTGTCAACCACGAGACCTGGTTTTTTTAATATTATGGTTTTTGTATCGATTGGCATCCTATAAACCACGCTGTTTAAAATTTAATAGAACAGGGGATTAAGTATAATGTTTGAAGACTATTTTCTTTGTATTATATTAATTTTTATTTTGTTTTCTCTGTTCTACAGGAGATATCTTTTATTAATACCTTTAAAAAAATCGGTAGTGTAGTAAATGTAAATCTATTCTCCTTTATTTTAAATTAATCTTTTATAATGTTTTATTACCTTTCTATGCTCTTAATAAATAATAAAGTCCTTTTGTAACTGGGTTATGATTTAAAAATAATCATGTGGGAAACCACGTGTTTTGGTAAACTATCTTAAACTCCTTTTGTATTGATTAATTATCTACTTATGCTCTCTTTCAGTCTTGGCTATAGATATACATGTTTCACTAAACTCAATAAGTTTTACTGGTTACCTTTCAATGAGGCGATCAGTACATTACCTTCATACAAAAACAATTGTTTTTTTAAACATTACGTCTTACCACCCATTCGGGCTATACGCTTATGTACTGGTTACTCTAATGGGTTTTTAGGAATAAGTAGGGCTAATATTTATAGGAACTGTACCCACATGAGAATCAACTGTGTGAGTCGCGCATTCGACCACGAGGACACCAAAGCGGGTAAATGGCTATTAATATGAGGCAAAATAGATGTATTATTATTAAGTGGTGCATCAAATCTGCTGTAAACAGGATCAAACCAGCTTCGGTAGTGGCATGGTTTAAGACAGCGGTTCTCAAACTATGGTCCGTGGACCTCTGGCATTCCGTGGCGGTATTCCAGGTGGACCGTCCATGGGACCACAGGAAAATGAATAGTATTACATGATCGTTCCTGCTTTCTCCAATAGGCTATTATAGTTTGAGACTTAGGGCCAGTTTCATAGTCAAATTTAGTACGCCTCAAGTGCGGCGCTACACTAAATACAAGACGACACCTACCTAAACTCGAATGGAATGGGCTGTTCTCGCTCTCGCATAGGAAACTGGCCAATTCCATTCGAGTTTAGGTAGGTGTCGTCATGTATTTAGTGTAGCACCGCACTTGAGGCGTACTAAATTTGACTATGAAACTGGCCCTATGCCCTTGAAAATAAGTAATGAGTGATTTAACCTCAAATAATGTTTATTATACTATCATGTGATTATTATATCATAAATATTTTACTGTGTAGGCTACACCACTATGAATGTCTAGTTATACTAAATTTCAACCCCATACATAAGGCCTATTACTTTATCTTAATAATGGAACGCAAAAAGCATCAAATAGCAAATTTGACCCCATATAGCTCGGGAACGGTAATAATTTGAAAACAGTGAATCACTATTTATGTCTTATAATAATACACTTTTTTTAAACTGTGCTATACAATTTTGGTGGTCGAATGACCTTGGGAGATATTTCGCCTGAGTAAGATGCGTACGCGTGATATGCTATCTATTATAAAAGCGGGCTTATCTTATTGATACTTCCTAGACAGTAGTATTACTAAATCATAGTAGACTACATAAGTCCAATTATATATTAGATCAATTAATTGTGAAAAGTAGAAACTGATTTGCACGAAGTCAAAGGAATAAATCTCGTCTTGTTTGGATTGGTGATGGCGGGAAATCCAATGTTCAAATACCGGCCGGGTGTACTGAGGTGGTTGTACATGGGTAGTATGTAATTCTCCCTCCAAGCAAATAATGGTACATTTTATCTCAATTTTGACATCCTCATTCCTACCCCATTATTGTAAATATGCGTATAGTGCAGATGGGTGAAGGGAGAGATGTGGAGCAGGGTAAAAAAAAAAATAATTAGAAATGGTACGAAACATTAAAATGTCAAAGTCTAAGGTCAAACATCCTTAAACCGCTTTTGTGCCCACATGGTCTAAGGCGTCACTCTTGAAATAAACTAAACTACCAACGACGGAGGATTCGAAAATCGGGCGGATGTGATTAGGGTGATTTTTCCAAAGTTGTCTTACTCTCTCCCTCCACGCAAATTCAGGTACACTTCCTCTAAAAATAGCCTTACTCGTTCCTAAAACTATTAGCGTAATTAGTACAGAAGCGTATAGCCTGAACTGGTAGTAAGACGCAGTGATAAAAAAAAAATCGCTTTTGCTTTGAAGCTCACAATAACTTTCACAGCTTTGAAACATTTCAAAGGAAGAAAAAAAATCAATATATTATGAAGAGATTTGAGATATTTGGCTAAATATAACTAATTTCAAGATATACCCCAGTGGTTCTCAAACTGTGGTCCGTGGCGGTGTAACAGGTGGTCCGCACATGTGACTACGGCCATGTGTACACGGGCAACAAATTGTCTAAGCACTTTTTTGTCACTACCTTTCTGGCTAGCAACTGTAAAGCAACGGATGAACCACGAAACTGTCGCGTCGTTGGTTTGTGCGTTCACAGGGAACATATTTGTTGCCAGGAAAAACCAAATTCCATAAACTTATATTACCATTATCATAATGGACGTAGAAAAAGTAGGTGCTATTTTTGCTCTTGTAGCCTGCAATATAAAACGACGAGGACGCGGACGTCAATTTTGGGTGCACCCCATTTACAGTGAAAGACTTTCACTTGGGACGTTTTATACAGGTTTTGAGCGTTATAGTAATTATTACAATAAGTTTTGTTCTTATGCGATATTTGTTCCAAAACTAGACTGAAGTCATGGGCTGGTCCAAACACAATCTGGCGAGGAACGACATAATTGTCGCCGGTGTGCACTGTTCCGTTTGTTTGCACTAAGCGCATCCAAGTCGTAAGACAAATAAGTCGTCGCAATGATGTGGCGCTCCACAACTCTTTTCAAGTGCTGGCACACAGTTCTGTCGTGTAGTTGTCTGTGTACACACTTACAGTCAAACTTAATGAACACATTGTAACGACAAAAGAGTGTTTAGACATTTTGTCGACTGTGTACACAGAGCCTTAAGCAAGTAAAAACACCTTATGTGGTGTCGTTATTGATAACATTTTATATGTTCCAAAACTAGACTGAAGTCATGGGCTGGTCCAAACACAATCTGGCGAGGAACGACATAATTGTCGCCGGTGTGCACTGTTCCGTTTGTTTGCACTAAGCGCATCCAAGTCGTAAGACAAATAAGTCGTCGCAATGATGTGGCGCTCCACAACTCTTTTCAAGTGCTGGCACACAGTTCTGTCGTGTAGTTGTCTGTGTACACACTTACAGTCAAACTTAATGAACACATTGTAACGACAAAAGAGTGTTTAGACATTTTGTCGACTGTGTACACAGAGCCTTAAGCAAGTAAAAACACCTTATGTGGTGTCGTTATTGATAACATTTTATCATTATTATTATTATTATTAGCACTGCTTCTTACTACCCATTCGGGCTACACGCACTTACGCCAATGTGTAATAGTAGGGTGATTGTGAGATGGAATGGAGGACCTACAGCTTAACGTGGAATCCGAACCACGGTGGAGGCCTGACATTCTACACATTCACAAGTGGTGATTAATACACGTCTTGTCAGAGGTAAAGGAAGGGTTTGGTAATCAGATAAATCTGTGCTGGGACCGAGAATTGAACCGCAGAGCTCTAGCACAGATCTCCAACACCTTACCCTTAGACCACCAGGTTACCCTAGAACGCATATCAAGTGGTCCACTATTGGCAAAAGATTGTGAAATATGTGTTTTCTTAACGCCAAAATTAAGAGTAGTTTAATAAAAAACGAAAAGAGAAAAAATCTATTTTCTCAAAATTGATTAAAATTCATATCTAGGCGTTGATTTAAATTATAGATAAAATGGCTATTTTAATTTTCCCATTAAAATTAATTTTAGGGTACTTTACATAAGCGGAAACTTCCGTATCTCCGCAACTATTTATGATACTAAATAACTTATCATTGCAAAATTGTAGTAATATTAAAAATTAAAAAATGTTATATGAAATATATTTTTATAAAACCAACAGTTTCTGAGATATTGGCGAATATATTAATAAAATTTTGTGAGCTTTATATGCAAAGAGATAATGGTTAAACTTTAACGCAATAATTCTTTAATTCCATAGAGTAAGTAGATAAGTAAATCTCTCAAAAAGTTTATTTTTTCTTTAACCTCTTAGTGGAAATTTTTGTAAAGCAATGCGTTATCTATCTGTATCTCTATTATTTAAGACTCAATACTCAATATTTACCTTTTTTATTGGTCTAAATTTATAAATGAAGAATTTAATAAAAGGGTGATACTTTAGGATGTGCAGCCCCTAATAAAATGTCAAAAATTCTAAACAGGAATTTTAATACGAGGTATTTACCCTTGTGGAACCAATATCAATCTTCTTTTTTAACCAAATATAAAAGTGTGGACTTTAATTCTTTAAAAAGACAATCATAAAATTTAAATCCGGGAGTCAAAAAATGTTTACCGTGGGTATAACGCAATTTTTGGCCGAGTTTGTTAGTGTATATTATTTCGTTTCACATATGTTACGATTTTTGAGTAACTATCTCCATTTTTAAACAACGGAGTGAAAAAGCGCGTGCGTAGTTCTGTACCATTTATTTTTATAACCGTTACTATGGTCATAACATGTCATAATACTTTTCTTACTTAGCACCACGTCTTACTACCCGTTCGGTTTATACACTTTAAGCACTAATTACTCTAATGGGTTAGGAATTGTAAATGTTGGATATAGAGGACGTGAATCCACATTTGCGTGGAGGGAGAGTGGAAAACCACCCCCAATTCACCCGAGTGAGATTCGAGCCTATATCTCCCCGTCCTCAGCAGTCTAGCTCAACACGAAGCTTGCGCGTTAGCTAACTACGCCACCGAGGTGGGTTATGTCATAATAGTGTACTTTATTTTTTCTATATATTTTTATCTTTATCTAGATGCCCTTAATGGATGATTTAAAAATTTATTAAGCATTGTTATGTGACAGCAAAAACCTTATTTTATTAGATGGGCTAGGTGCCGTAATAAAAGGGGATGGCCTTAACTCCACCCAAATAAAGATGATATTATTATTTTCTACCTTTTCTTCGATTTTGCTTAGCGTGTTTCAAATTATTTCACTGCGCATTTATAAATTGACCTTCACACACCTCAAATTAGAAACTAGTAAATTCTGTAAAGCAGAGTTCACGATAAATGATAATTCACCCATACCATGAACAAAAAATTTAATTTAATGTGTAAGAGAAGTAATGGTAGATGGGTAGTTTACCTGTTGTCGTGGTCCCCTGATGGCGTGTGGTGGGCGGGGGGAGGGGAACCAACATCACCCAGAGCCGAACCCCGGCCGCTGATGCCCGGTACGCCACCCTGCTGGACCGGTGGGCTACGGCTGCGACTGAAACACAAGATACATTTACGAAAATTAAAAACATACTTTTATATCAATTATATGATCGTTTATGTGCGTTGAAAACACGTTTGTTTTTGCTGGTGTCGTTCATGAAAATTAAATGTGTGCGTGCTTATGTCAAACAAATTTAGTTCCAATGAAGTTAAGAAACCAGGGACGTACCAAGGATAATATTTTAGGGGCTCAAACCCCTCTTCAACTTCGATTGAAAATACTAAGATATGTTTGTATTATTTCTAAATGCCTACGTTAGTCGTTTATTAGAGTTTTATATAAATGAAAAAGCCTATAGCTTCATTCATATTTAGAGAAAACTTTAAATGGCTTCATCAGAGATTTAATATTAAAATACTGCTATTTTTTTAGGTGGGATGGGGGGGAATTATTATTGATACACTTCAGGTATAACTCCGCCCCTTTGGCTCCACCAAAACTCAAATACATTTCTGAATACATCCCTGCAACCCTCATAAGTTACAGAGGCGCTGTATCTATCAATTGCTACGTATAGTTTTTAAGTCGACAAAAAAGTGGGCTAGTTAGTATACTGTTTTGGGAATAAACTAAAAAATTATCTTGGCGAATAAGCCCACCACCACAGGTTTTAAAATATTTTATTTTCGTGAGACATGAATGATTTAGGGTTGTTCCCTTTAGTTATGGAGATAGATGCTCCCTGCGTTTTAAACACTTAGAGCTATCATGACTCTTGGATAAATATTAATCTGACAGATCAATATTTTTAGCTGGTCGATAAATTAAAAGTGCGTCTTATGACTGCCAGATAAAATGTATTTATCCATCACATTTTTACTCGCAGGTTTAAGTACCTGATAACTTTTATTTGAAAGATAAAATGGTTGTTGCCATAGTGATGCGATGTTTTTCATGAGATTTCGCATAACATAATCTGTTTTAGGTTAAAAACTTGGTTCACGTGTTTATTAGGCATAGGTCCAGGTTCTAACCACATATAAAGTTAGAACATTTAATTCACACTTTTATATAAACTGACAAGCTATTTGTAGAGTTATATTTATATAAGAACAAATTATCAAAATGTGAGTACAATAATTAAATTTTTTAAACGTTGTACCAAACTATTAACCACATTTTGGCAGACACAGGAATTAGTACTTGCAAGACATCTTAGCTTCTGCGCCCATGGATAAAAATATATTTATCCTACAGATAACTATCCAGCAGATAAATTCAGTTCATAATACGCGTAAAATATTAAAGTGGCTGATAACTTTTATCTGGTAGCTAGCTTTAACCTACCGATAGCAATATGTATGCGGTAGTCATAATACCAGCCCTTATAGAATGATTATCATTAAATAAATCTAAAGTGTGTGTGTGTTTTTATAGGTTTGTTAACGCTGTAACTCCAACACACAAAAAAACTGGAAAGATTAACCAAAACCTTGCTTAACTCTAAATGTATCCTTCTCAGGTGTATTTAATATTAATTTACAAAATTCTTGCTAATGTTGAATATGGTATTAATTATTTGCTTTCTAGCTGAATCATTCACCAAGAATAAATAAATAACCTCAAACCAAAAGATATTTTTTTAAAGTTTCTAGCTCGAATCCAATTATATATTTCAAACTAAACTCTAATACAGAGATACATTTAAAAAATATATTTAAAACTCAAATCCAATGACAAATTTCAAACTAGATTCCAAACTAAAATTCAATGTGAAATTTGAAAAGTAATTTCAAACTGTTATCCAAACGAAGGTTACTTACAACTCGCTTAACATAAATGACAAATTACGTCAACAAAACCACGCGCAGTTCAACAACTTATTCACCCGCCTCGGTGACCGAATGGTCTAAGGCGTCACTCTCACAATAAAGTAATCTTCCGATGATGAGGAGATCGGGGTTTGAGTCCCGGTCGGGTGTACTGAGTTTTTTAATAGTTACTCCTTGTTTTCTCTCCGCGCAAATGCGGTTACACTTCCTATCAAATTCAACCTTGATCATCCTTAACCCACTAGCGTAATTAGTAAATAATTAGGCGTTTGACCCAAACGACAAGTATGACGTGGTACTAAAAAAACTTATTCACACTATACCTATCTTGATACATAATCCACGCAAGGGAGAGCGACGAGTATCACATGACAATAACACATGACTCTACCAACTCTCGGACACAATGGATAGTTGCAACACAGCCCAGAACCGCGCGGAACAGAGAAATACAAGCGGGAGAAAATACGGGGAGGGACTGACGGAAAATTTATATCAATGTTCCCGAAGGCCCACTGCGCACATTCGACACGAAATGAAAATCCCACAACAAGAAAAAGGTGGGTTTTTTTGTGTTCTTTTTATATATTGTGGGTTCTATTATTTTTTAATTTTTGCGTTACGACCGTTCCGTTGCGAACAATGAGGGCGGACTGTTTAAACGGTAGACCGCAGCATTCCGGTTATCTCGGACGAGAACTCCTAGAATTCCTTATCAAAGTTTGATTCAACAGTTTTATATAATCAGGTTGGATGGTACAGTGCTGCGCAAGAATATAGCTTAAGCTACAGCTCAATCAGCTAACGTAGCAATTTTTCTTTTGTATTATTTCTTTGCGCCCCTTATTGCTTACCGTCAGGGTTATCCGCATTTTCTTTTGTCTCTAATGGATTATAAATGTTGGGAGGGTGGCAAAATACTTAAGAAAAATACATTTAGTACACACAGCCGGGATTTGAGCCCCGACCTTCTCATCATCGGCAAATCAGATTGGATAAACCTGACATTTAGTATAGGCCCCATTAATATGGCCGAGTTGAAACAAAATTAATGTTATTGTTTTGGTTTTCATGGCAAGGAAAATAAATTCTAAATAATAGCACCGCGTCTTACTACCCTTTCGGGTTATACGCTTAAGTAATAACTACGCAAATGGGTTAGGAATTTGTAAAGTTGAATTTAGAGGAAGTGAACCCACATTTGTGTGTAGGTCAAGTGAAAAACAATTTAGTAAAAACCACCCCCAGTTCACTCGACCGAGATTCAAACCTCAATCTCCCCATCCTCAGCAGTCTGGCTCAACACGAAACTAACGTGTTAGCTAACTACGCCACCGAGGCGGGTCATATTAACAAGGAACCTCACCTAATATTAATATCGCTGAGGCAATAGGTCTCATTATATCTTCATCAACCTAAGAAATACATTTCGCATCGAATCCTGTGGGTTTCAATTCTGTCGCGGTCATGGGTAGTTTAACCTGCACTTTCTAAATCAAATTAGTATTAAGGTGAGGTGCTAGTGAGCGTGAGCTTAGGGGAGTATTTTTGCAGTTTTTATAGAATAAACATTTCTTGGGCAAAATATATCAGATCATTATTATATAGAAACATAGTCAAGTTTTCTGCACATGCTAATCTCGACAGTGGTTGAATATCTGTCAACTCATGAGCATAGTATCATTTGGTGAAAAACATTTTAAATAAAGAGAAAAGGTTGTCGTTAAATTCCAGATCACCCTTGACATATATTCAAGAACTGTTGAGGTCATCATGTGCAGAAAACTAAACTCTATGTATAGAAGATATGTTTGTTTTATTTAGTCCAAAAAATGTTTATGCTATAAAAACTTCAAAATTACTCCCCTAAACTCACGCTCACTAGCACCCCACCTTAAAAAGCAGGATTTGTAAACTAACTCAACTTTACAACAAACACAACAATTCTCACTATGAAATAGGAAGTCCCACTTTCAACAATGTTAGCTTTCTCGGCCGTGTCGGGACTAGAATCCAGGACCATTAACTCAGTAGGCTAATGCACTGACTGATCCTGGTAGACGAATAGTCTGTGCTTATGAAAATGGGGTATCCATGGAGTACGGTAGCTGAAAGGACAATTACTTGGGATTTGTAGTCCCCTACAAATGCGGTAACGAGGCGCTAAGAGCTCCATTTGCGATCAATAATTTTAAAAGGCTGACCTGGCAGTCTAGGTGTAAGGTGTCAGACTTCTGTGCTGGCGGCCGGGGTTCAATCCTCGGTCCCGGCACAGATTTATCTGATTACCACACCCTTCCTTCACCTCTGACAAGACATCTTGTGAATGTGGGGAATGTCAGGCCTCCACCGTGGTTCGGATTCCACGTTAAACTGTAGGTCCTCCATTTCATCTCACAATCACCCTACCATCACACATTAGCGTAAGTGCGTATAACCCGAACGGGTAGTAAGACGCAGTGCTAATAATAATAATAATAATAATAATAATAATAATAATAATAATAATTTTAAAAGGAAGTACGTAAACGCTTATAGTTCTTTGAAACTTGCGAGTTATCCATAGCTGATATCGATACCGCTCGCATGCAAGGATGGGATGAATAAAAAATAGTACCCTATTTGCGTAGAGAGAGAACAGGAAACCCACCGTTAGAATTACAAGTGGGAAACTACTTTCAAGAGCCCTCAGCAGAAATTTGAACCTGAATCTTCTCATCGTCAACATTCAAGTACATTATGAGGTTGACTGACGAATTAGAACATATGGCCAACGGGTCGGGTCATAACATGAAAGAGAAGCTGTGCTATGCTTTAGTAACATGTTCAAACTACAATAATGAGTGACTCTCTAAACGTTACTAGATATTAAAATGAATCAAAACATTTACACAAGAGTTATAGAACGATAAACACCTCCCTCAACCTAGTTCCTACCTTATTTGACTTCAATAAGAACACCCCCCATTTTCATACACAATAATGTAGAAATGATTAGATTCGATGCAGTATAAGTGTTCACCGAATCTAAAAATACGTACCGGAACCAAAACGATACGATGCAGCATGCAGCAACCTTAACATTTAATAAGCTTCTAATCAATATAGACTAATTTATTTTTAACTGGACGAGTCTAACATAACATACATGACAATGGAAATCATACATTATTTACTAATTCAATAAATAGTCATAAAAATGTAAATATTTATTAAATTCTTTAAGGGAAACCTTTTTTCACTTTTTGAAATTTATTTTGTTGTGCATGAAAAAAATGTATAGGAAAGATGGTTGGAAACAAATAAAAGGCAAAAATAAAATATGGCTTTTACAATAAAAAGAGAAACATAGTTTACACTTTGCATTGCTGCCAATGGAAAGAGATAATGGCTACCTACGCCATTGCGGCAATATGAGTTTTCAGTTTTGAAATAACGGTCTTTTGAAAATCATACTTCACTCACATAAAGTTCAATTTTCATAGAAAGAGACACTTAGAAAATAGAAACACATTATTTGCGCTCAACAATGATAACATTTTAATCTATTAGCAGTATTATTTTATATGTAAACCTATTTATGACAGCTATATAAAGTGATAATTGCGGATCATATTAATTGACGTTATTAAGTGAATGTAGATACATTAACCTTTCTAGCTGTCAGATATGGCACTTCCTCAGAAAATTGGAATGTACATTAAACAGTTACTTTAAATAAGTAGGCTGTTTAAAGCCAATGAATTCAACGTTTTACCCGCTTAGGTGGCCGAGTGTTCTAACGCGCTACTCTAGTGTTGGAATAGACTGCCAAAGACGGTAAGATCGGGGTTCGATCCCAGTCGGGTGCACTGAGGGTGGTTTTCCCTAATTAGTTTTTCACTCTCCTTCCACACAAATTCAGGTGCACTTCCTTTCAACTAAACCTGCCTAATCCCTAAATGTAACTAGTACATAAGCGTATAACCCGAATGGGTAGTAAGACGTGGTGCTAAAAAAACTACGTTTATTTTACCCGCTTTTGTGGCTGCATGACCTAACCCTACCCTTTCAGTGCAAATATGTGTACAGTAGCCCCATGGCTTTGGTGGTGACTGACAGCTCACAGCTCACAGCTCACAACTGACGGCTTTGAAAAGTTACCAGACCAAATTACGTATCCCCACGCCGAACCATATAATCTGCAAAAACATGTGTTTAGCAGCTGTCACTTCTGACAGTCAAAATTTAGGTGTATACATAAATGTTGACTGTCAGAAATCAGCTGTGAGCTGTCAGTCAGCATCAAAGAAGCCATGGGGCTACTGTATAAACTGAACAGGTAGTGAAACGCGCTGCAAAAAAGAAAAGGAAAAAAAAGAGTTAAATGTGGTCAGCCAATGTGTTTCAAATGCATTTCATATTTTCACTTCTCACAACGACCCAAATGTACAAATCAGACGCTACTCTGCGGGCCTCCGAGATGATTTCTATTAAATCGGTGCACTGCTTTTTTGTATTTATTGGGGTTGCATTATAGTACAGTCACTTTAAAAGTTACATACATCTGCACAGTGTGCAATAATTTATAATATGTTAATAATTTTTCACACGTCTCTCCAGAGTCTAGTGTTCAGGGAGATCGAAAGTAAGTTTAGGGAACAAAGGTTCAGTTCCAGTTCAAGAGTTTTGATGTCCAGGCAAAGTGTGCTGTCCTTACATTAACCTAGCAGTCCCGCACGGCGTTGCCCGCGACCCACTGTGGTATAAGGATTATATAAGCCCCCCCACCCTTCCCAACAAAAAAAGATTTAGTATTACGGTCCATTTCGTACACATTTTTTTTCCCGAGGAGAATGCGGAATATTTTGATCACAGTTATCTCTGAAACGTAATTCAAAAGCTAATTAAAAATTCTGAACCCCTTCCATCCACCATATGTTAAAAATTTCAGTTCTCTGCGTGCCGTAGATTTGTCTAAGCATCGCACACAGACAAACACACAAACACTTCCTTTTATTATTATATAGATTAATGGTTGGCATAATGACCTTAGTTTTATATTGCACACCTCAGTTCCCCTAGATGTATTTTCTCACTTGATGCATTATCGCCCATGTGTGTCAATAAAATGAATTCAACTGTTCAAATTTTTCTTGCAACCTCAAATACAAATCCTTATTTTCTTAAAGAGCAAATTGAGATTTACATGTTTATGCAATTTTGGCTAGCTTAAACTTCATCTTGATACACAAAAACGAATTTTTCATTTCCTTCCCCCCCCCCCTCCTACCTTTTACGCGCTTTTTCACTCAGTTGTTTAAAAATGGAGATATTTACTCAAAAATCGTAACGTGAAACGAAATAATATACACTAGCAAACTCGGCCAAAAATTGCGTTATACCTACGTTAAACATTTTTTGACTCCCGGATTTAAATTTTATGATTGTCTTTTTAAAGAATTAAAGTCCACACTTTTATATTTGGATAAAAAAAGAAGATTGATATTGGGTCCACAAGGGTAAATACCTCGTATTAAAATTTCGACTTCCTGTTTAGAATTTTTGACATTTTATTAGGGGTTGCACATCCAAAAACATCACACTTTTATTAAATTCTTCATTTATAAATTTAGACCAGTAAAAAAAGGTAAATATTGAATATTGAGTCTTAAATAATAGAGATAGAAAACGCATTGCGTTAAAAAAAATCTCCACTAAGAGGTTAAAAAAACTTTTTGAGAGATTTACTTATCTTCTTACTCTATGGAATTAAAGAGTTATTGCGTTAAAATTTAAGTAGTATCTCTTTACAAATAAAGCTCACAAAATTGTATTATTATTATTATTATTATTATTATTATTATTATTATTATTATTAGCACCGCGTCTTACTACCCGTTCGGGTTATACGCACTTACGCTAATGTGTAATGGTAGGGTGATTGTGAGATGAAATGGAGGACCTACAGTTTAACATGGAATCCGAACCACGGTGGAGGCCTGGCATTCCCCACATTCACAAGATGTCTTGTTNTCTGTGCCGGGACCGAGGATTGAACCCCGGCCGCCAGCACAGAAGTCTGACACCTTACCCCTAGACCGCCAGGTCACCTGTAAAATTGTATTAATATATTTGCCAATATCTCAGAAACTGTTGGTTTTATAAAAATGTATTTCATATAACAGTTTTTAATTTTTAATAGTACTAAAATTTTGCAATGATAGATTATTTAGTATCGTAAATAGTTGCGGAGATACGGAAATTTTCGCTTATGTAAAGTACCCTAAAATTAATTTTAATGGTAAGATTAAAATAGCCAGTTTATTTATAATTTAAATCAACGCCTAGATACGAATTTTAATCAATTTTGAGAAAATCAATTTTTTTTCTCTTTTCGTTTTTTATTAAACTACTCTTAATTTTGGGGTTAAGAAAACACATATTTCACAATCTTTTGCCAATAGTGGACCACTTGATAAGCGTTCTAGGGTGACCTTGTGGTCTAAGGGTAAGGTGTTGTACATCTGTGCTGGGGCTCTGCGGTTCAATTCTCGGTCCTGGCACAGATTTATCTGATTGCCAAACCCTTCCTTTACCTCTGACAAGACATCTTGTGAATGTGAGGAATGCCAGGCCTCCACCTCTACCCTTTATTTGAGGTATTTAATTCGTTGACTTTTTGGTTGGACCGACTGATTATATCAACACACAAGAATTTCTATGAGCGAGAGTGAATGGGCCTAACAATTTTGCCGAGTAACGTATTTTCATATACTTTCCGAGGTTCTTTTACACGTCACAATGCACATTGGACCGACGGCTTTACTTACCCTCCGAAGAAAGTTGTGCTTATCGCTCCATCGGCCTATGTAGGGTTTTAACCCATGAGAATCGGGTCCTGAGGCAAGCACTTTTTTACCCCAAGACCACTAAGATCGACCATAAAATACGACGTGCCCTTCGTTTAGGATAGGGCCATAGTGGAACCAACCTAGGTAAGCTTACTACCTTTCAGGATATAAGAAGATAACGTAAACACTCTACAAGTCGCAAATCATAACAAAATGAGCCCGATAGTTTTGTATTCGCATTGTATTTGATCAGAACAGAACCTTGATGAAGATCATTACTGATATTCCGGCCGTTTGAATGTCAAAAACAATTTTTAAATCAAAAATTAAAAATAATATTAGTTTTATTTATTTTTTCACGATTTTCAGATGATTTAACGCAAAAATATAATATGTTTACTAAAGACCTATTTATTTATATTCTCCATGTCTTACTACCCATCCAGGATATACGAATTCGATTAAACTAATGAGATAAACGATGAGGAAGGTGAAATTTAAAATAACTATACTCTCATGTGTATAGAGGTAGAAGAGAAAGCCCAGGAATTGAGCACCAATTTTACGGTCACCGGAAAGCCAAACTAGATAAACATTAAATTTAGCCCGCGTTCAAAATGGTAAGGATTGCATTTTGTAAAACGGGTCCATAGGAGTACCGTATGCAGTACCGCAGACCAAAGGAAGCAAGAACAATTTTGACTATAATAAATATCAAATGATTGTTCTATTTTCTTGAGCCCAAGTGTGTACCTGACGGGAACGACTTATGTCAAGAAGGCTAACGGGTCTAACCGGATAACGACGTGTGTACTTTCTCTTTAACAAAACGTCCATCTACATTCTAAAAGTGCATCACCCGAAACGTAACGTCTCCACGATAACGCCTCCGGCCAAGATCTAAACTTGCATTGTAACGTTGTTCCAAAAGTGCAAGCCTAAGGTGGGATGGAAGGGTACGCGAGAAAAGGCCAGTCCGATTTCAGTTTTTAGAGCAAAACGTTTTTCTTTGCTAAAATAAATAAAATATTGTTCCAGTATAAACATATAATTTAATTTTCTTCACATGCTGCTATCAACAGTTCCTGAATATCCATCATAAACATAGCGGCATTGATGAGAAACTTTTTAAAATAAGAGAAAATATTGTCATTAAATTACAGGACATCCTTGACAGATATTAAATATATTTTGAAGTCACCGAGTGAAGAAAATTAAATTTTATGTTTTTAATGCAGCAATATTTTATTTATGTTGGCCCAAAAAAAAAGGTTTTACCATAAAATCTGAAAAGACGCTAGCATTTTCTCTCGTCCCCCTTTCATCCTACCTTAAACAATTTAATGTCCCTTGCACATGATACATTTTCACTTTGGGCTCTTTATAATATTTCTTTAAATTCTAGTGTGTCTTAGTAACCGTCTGGACTATGATATTTTAATTACGCTAGTGGGCCAAGAATGAGTAATGTATTTAGAGTGAATGTACTCTAATTTGAATGGAAGGAGAGTGGGAATCTATTTATGAAAAATCACCCTCAATAAACTCTGCTGGAGTTCAAGTCCTGACCTCCCTATCATCGGCAAACAAACTATATGAGCCTGACGTGTTATCTTGTACCCGCCGATACGAGTTTCTTGCGATGTTATTTCAACATTAGCCAACTCTTTCCAACACAATTTGAGAATAAACCCAACAGGCCATTACCTCAGATGTTTCAGTCGGTAGCGTGTCTGCCCACTGAGATAAGAACATTAGGTTCGATTCCCGGCATGGCTTAGTAATGTATAGTTGGCATAATGTGGGTTTCTACTTTAAAAGTGATGAATGAACGGCCGGGGGCTGGGTGTTGTGTTTGTTCTAGATTTAAGTTAGTTTTTAATTAACGTGCTGATATAATCATTATATGCAGAACGTGGACGTTAGACTGCAGATAATAATAATAATAATAATAATAATAATAATAATAATAAATACTATGATATGGATATGTAAATGTTACTTTCTAAATCATTTTATTAATTATATAGGCGCAGGGTTAATAACCTATTTAAAAAGTGGTTAATGCGTTACTGTAAAAGAGACAAATTTTCCTATCTGACCAATGTTAAGGTTTTTGGTCACCCCTTAAATCAAACATAAGACTCTTAGAATTTAAACCAATATGTATGTAGATAAGTCGATGCACCACCGACGAAATCAAGTAGGTGAACCCCTATGCTTAAGGTGAGAATGTAGGGAAGGCGAGATCAGGTCAGATTTTGCAGTTCTTATATCAAAACACTTTTTTTTATCCAAAATAAATCAAATTTTGCTTCAGTACAAATATAGAGCTTAATTTTCTTCACATGGTGATACTAACATTTCTTGAATATTTTTCAAGGGTGTTCTAGAATTTAATGACAATTTTTTGCTTTTCATTAAAAAAGTTTGTCATCTAATGCCACTATGATAATGATGGATATTCAACAACTGTAAATATCACCATGCGTAGAAAATTAAACTAAATGTTTCTAGTGAATAATTATTTTATTAAGTTTGACCAAAAAACTACTTTGCTATAAAAACTTTTAAAAAAAGAGTGTCCTTTTCTAGCGTCCCCTGCATCTCCCCAGGCGTGGAATCAGGGGGGAGGGATCAAAGGGTCAGTTAACCTCCCTGTGAAAGTTAGAAAATTAACACAAAAAACAAAATAAAAGTTTAAATTTTAGAAAGAAAAATACAACACAGATAAATTATACCATTTTTTTCAATCCTTTTACGCACAGACTCACGCAAGTGTGGGAAAAATATTCGTTTTCATGTATGCATATTTGTCGTGCGAGTAACGAGCATTGTTACGCATAGAGACGGTAGACTACCGCACATCAAAGAAGACTAATAATAGCTGCAGTTCATCCACGAATACCAAATATAGAGTATGTGTGTGGACAGCGGGTGCGGCGGAACTGTGGGGACTCTGTCCCCCTGAAAATAGTTTACCCCTCCCTGGAATAAACTGCCCCCCTCCCCTTCCCAGATATATTTCAAATCCTCTAATATTATCGAATATGAAGCTGAAAGATGGCCTTAAATCAAACTCTAAATTATTTCTAGATGCATTCTATTGTCAAAGATTTGCCGGAGAAGACCGCTTCATATACCTCTAGACTAGACCTCTAGACACAAAAAGTCAGGAGAGGAAAGCTCCAAATAGCTTCAAATAACTACTAAACTTGAGGCATCTAATTGGAGCAAAAAATCAGGAGAGGAAAGATCTGATTAGCTTCCAAGGTCATCCAAATTTCAAAAATGTCTAGGGGAGGGCAACTCCAAATAGTTTCTAGATGCATGTCATTTTGAAGAATGTTCAGGCGAGGACCACCCCAAATATCCTAGTTTCTGAAATAATTCAATTTTCAAAATTTTGTCGGTGGAAACCACTTCAAAATTTATCTTCTAGAGGTATCTAATCATCGTAAAAAAATTAAGGTGTGGATCACTCTAAATAGCTTCGAGGGGCATACAAATTCAAAAAGTTTTTAGGTGAGAAGCACTTTAAATGACTTACAAAATGAATATAATTTTTAAAAATCAAGGCGAAGACTACTCATAGCTTTTAGAGTAAACCATTTTTCAAAAAATTGTAGAAGGAGAGACACTCAAAATAGTTTATAAAAACTATCTTATTTTTAAAAATTGTTTAATATGACCACGGTTTAAAACAACATGAGATCAAACATGAAGTCGTAAGTAACTATGTTATTTATAATTATGACCCCCCTATGAAAATGATCTGAAGCCGCCCCTGATCCCCACCATATAAAGATGCTCTATCTGGCCAATAAGCCATGAAAAATAGCTGTGTGTGCTTCCTGTACATCTATGTAAGTCCATAGTCTAGTGATGGGGGATGAGGGGTTTGTTGTAAGAGGATCAGAATCGTTGCCCACCAAACACGTATTTTCAACCACATTTACAGTAAGTTCATCACACTAAAACCCTTTCGTGTAAGAAAGGTGCATGTTCACTTGTAAGAGCATAGTCACGAAAGGGGCACTCTTTTACAGTGAAGGTGAACTGGCGGTCTAGGGGTAAGGTGTCAGACTTCTATGCTGGTGGCCGGGGTTCAATGCTCGGTCCCGGCACAGAATTATCTGATTACCAAACCCTTCCTTCCCCTCTAACAAGACATCTTGTGAATGTGGGGAATGCCAGGCCTCCACCGTGGTTCGGATTCCACGTTAAACTGTAGGTCCTTCATTTCATCTCACAATCACCTTACCATTGCACATTAGCGTAAGTGCGTATAACCCGAACGGGTAGTAAGACGCGGTGAAAATAATAATAATAATAATAATAAATAATTTTACAGTGAAAATGTTGATTTGATTTCTGCTTTCATGTACACCTGAGCGACTAGTGCCCAGGACCTTTGGATTACACTAGACTGCGAAGTACTCGTATTCTGTTTGATGAGGGTATTTAAAGCCGCCTTGCTAGATTCAAACATACCGTTGTGAAGAAGATCTGCTCAGCCCAGGTTACCAGTGACTTTTAAAGTTACAGCTTTAATTCTGACAGGTTTTTGTTATAAACTAGAAGTGGATGAACACGAACAGATGTCAAAGTGACACAATCGCAGGGTAGCTCGTGGCTGTAAAATATACACTAACTAAGGATAGATTTTAATTTTCACTAGAAAGGGGAAAAATTCAACGTAATTACTGGGAACCTAGCCACACCTTACTTAGTGAAAAATTATTGTTTGTTCTTAAGATAAGTTCTCTACATTCTCACGACAAAAGTTATCCTCCTAAAATAGTCATACATATTTTAAATGTCATATTTACCGTAAGAGGTAGTTAAAATAAAACTGTTTTCTTGATAGTCTTTGATCTCTCCATCTTCAAATTGTTAAATGATGAATAATATTCAAATAATGTGCTTATGCATTATATTCTCCACTAACATGTGAAACAAGTTGAATAAAAGAAAGTGATATTCAAATTATCTCCTAACTATCCTTAAAGCTAAGTGTCAAATGTATAATGGCATAAGCTTTAGAAGTCCAAACTAAAATAGTTTAAGGATAGTGCCCCTGGAAATAAAGTAAAAGAGTGAACGAAATCACTCTCTTCTTCCAAACCTATCTGAAATCCCCTTGGGTCCACGTAAGGTCTAGCTCTCTTTTTTTTTCTCTTTCTCTGTTGAGGAATTGGACTCCACCTCCCAAACCTCACCCCTCTTGACCGCTAAAAGTTAGTGAACAGACAATAAAACCTACGTCCAGTCGGAGTTGTTGGAAGCGGTTGTTTGCTCTTTGAAACTTAACGGATGTTTGGAAACGCTCAAGTAGAATATGTTCCCTGTAAATATTAATATAGCTGTTTGTTTTTATATTACCAGATATTTTATACAAATTTGAACACAAGATCAAGTCTTGTGCTTTAAATAATGACCTGCAGTTGTGGTAACACGGTCTAGTCAGGCTGGAAATAGATTAGGATATAGGTTGGCAGAGCGTTTGAGGTTCGAATCTCGGTCTGGTGTCCTGAGAGTTGTTTCCTCAAAGTTGATTTATCAATGCGGCTGGCCAATACATTATTCTCACGGTTAATGCTAGTTCACTTCCTCTCAACAACCTTACTCCTAGATACCTCTTAGTTTAGACCTTAAATAAACCATTACGTGTTAAATTATTTCTACACAAAAGTTAAGTGGATTTTGGGCTGCTTATACCTTCTTTTAGAGAAAAATATATATTTACAATAAAACATTACCAAAGACCATTACTAAACATAAAAGGCACATTAAATCACTTGAGATATTTATAATATTATTTTATGTTTTATACATACAGAATTAGACACTAATTACTTAACTTGTCTAGGTAGCTAGATAATTTTCCAACGCCATGTGTCATTATTCATTGTACATTGAGGCAACTTTAAAAATTTAAACTAACCAAAATGTGTATTTGATAGTTGCAATTCATTTATATGTTTTGAATGATAAAAAATAACCTCAGCTAACAAACCTAACCTTTCATTTTAAAGCCCTTGAATGTTAAATTTATTTAATAAGGGTAATATATATTTATGTAGAGTTTTAGTTGAATTTATGCAACGTTATCACGGATTAATAATTTGTAGAAGGAAGTGATCATCAACTCCAAATTACTCGCAAAGTGAAGTAACAAAATGTTAACCCCACCTCCACCCCTCGAGATTTTCCTAGCTGGTCAGAAATCATCTAGACTCTACAGCAGTGATTCCCCACCTTTTATGTTTGAAGGAACCCATAAATTATTCCGTAGGAATTCAGGGAGCCCCCTACCTGGCTGGCATATATTATGTTCGAATGGATAGAACTAGCTCAAGATAGGGCTAGGGTGTAATGAGGTGGACTTAGAACTAGCTCAAGATAAAGATAAGATGTAATGAGGGGGTCTGGATAGAACTAGCTCAAGATATGTATAAGGTGTATGAGGTGTACTTGATATAACTCAATATAGAGAGAAGGTGTAATGAGTTAGACTGGATAGAAATATCTCAATATAGAGATGTTTGGCGTACATTTTTAAGTGCGGCAATGACATTCCGAGTACCTAATGGCATAGCGTAGTTAAGGATAAATTACAAAATATAAGGATAGCCAGTAGGCTTGGTAAATAATAATTAACTTATACTTTTGGAAAAATATTTCAAGAGTCTTTATTGTCTACTTTTATTTACTTATTACAGTCAAATGTTTTCAATATCGATCCCCCCAAAAATATGCTCATATTTTCTAAAAGGTACTCCAAATCTCCATTCGTAATTAAATAGAGGTATACCGTACTTCAGTTGTCACAATCAGGCCTAACATACCCCTATCGGTAGACACGCGAGCCAATAAGTTGGGTATCCTTGAAACCCTTACACGGTTCAAGGGAGCATCTACTCCTCTTGGGAGATTTCCCTTGTTAGAAAGTGATCACCCAAGGTCATTTTCACTGCCACTTAAAAGTGCAACTGCTTGGTGATATTAGGGATGTGGGAAATATAGTGATACTTTACTAATATCGATAATTTCCTTTCGATACTAGTATTTTTACTCGATACTTTTTTCCAATTCTTTTACTGATATTGGTACTCACACTCGGGTATCAGATCGGTATTGAAAGAAACATTTTATTATCTTCACTTATATTTGGATTAAAGGTTTACAATCGTTAAAGAAGTGTACAAAATAGATTTTTTTTAAATATCACTAAGCATATTTAGCTATTAAATAACTTTCCATCAGATACATTTTCATAGACATTTTGAAAGCTTATATGATAAAACCTGTCATAATATCCATCATACAATACTATCCATCATACCTTACAAGTTCCAACACATAACATAGACACGATAGGGCTAAATATAGCCTATTATAACATGGTTAAATCAATTTAACTTTCATCGTTTAAATAAATATGATAATACAATAATAATAATAATTAATTACTATCATGCAAAAGTTGAAATTATTGCTTGATTAGAAAAAACATTTTGCCAAATTAAATTTTTTATACCGATACTTTTATTTCGAAACAAGTACGGTATCGATACTTTAAATGAGTACAGTATTGATACTTTTCTTACGATAGCACGTCCCTAGGTGATATCCTTTGTAATTTGTCTTGTTATTTACTGATAGTTTTTGAGGATCGCAAATACCAAAAATCACGATATGTATTGCACTTTTTCTTTTATGAGAGCAAGTTACGCTTCAGAACGTCTTACTGTAACTCTCTGTAACTCTCTGCTTAGGTTAACATCAACGATATGTTATGCTTCAAACCAACGCCGTGACACAATCTTGTCAAATGTAACGAAATCGTCCCCCTCCTAAGAACGTGATATATACTTTAGCTCCTCCCAGTATCTGGCCATAGCCCCGGGTAAATTAGAAACAGTCTGGTTCTTATTTTGTTTAGTTTTCACGGTCCGCAGTGGCCGTGACTGGCTGTGGTCATGTTCCATCCAGCTCGACGGAGGAAATTAGAAAATCGAAAACACGTTTGGTTTGGTTTGGTTTATGCTCCACTTGGGCTGCTGATCAGGTCTCAAACTAATGTCCCAAGATAGATTATTATTATCAGCGCGTCATACTACCCGTTCGGGTTACACGCACCCAAGATAGAGTCTATCTACGGTGAGAGTGTAGGTGTGTGACAGCTAGATTTAGGTTCTTTATTGAAAACATCGGCTGAAAGTCACTAATGTCAACACATTCGGAAGTTATTTTATTATATATTATATTTAGAGCATTAAATGTGCTCGAGAATTTCTATGATAGAGAGCGAAAGGGCTTGCCAATTTCGCCGGGAAAGGTATTTTCACATACCTTCCATGGTTATTTTACATGCCACAATCGACATGGGACCAACAGACGGCCTTACTTCTCTTCCGAAGGATATTGTACACCGGATTTTCATCACTCTATAAAAATGCGTCAACCCCGGCGGGGTTTAAACTCATGAGCATCGGGTCCTGAGGCAAGCACTTTATCCCAAGACCACCGAGGTCGACCGGAAATATTTACTATGTGCCTAGTAATACAAATTTAAAAAATGTTAAAAAATTATTCTAATAACACTTTAAGCCAATGTTTACGATTTAAATAGCCTTCCACTAGCTGTCACCTACAGTCCTACCGTAGATAGTCTATACTTAACAACGCCACCTATATCAAAATTAACCAAGAATATTTGCAATAATGAACATGTAGCAAATATAAAGTTGGTTCGGTATAGTCCAATTTTCATTAGAAAAGCATTATCTGAAAGCTATAAAAGTTACCAGATCTATTCTCACTTATTCATACGTCAAGTAATGTTATCTGCAGATGTCACTCTTGATCGATAGTATCAATATAAGCTTAATACTAACATTATAATTATATCAATTTTAGCCACAAACAATTATGTTAGTCAGTTTATTTTATCAAAGTTCTTTACTATGAACTTTGGACTACCAAACACGTAACGCTTGTCCTAGTATTTTTTTTTTTACTAAACTAAAGAATAATGAGCTGCAATGGTGGTCATGTGGTCTAAGACTCCAGGCTCGCAGTAAACAGGATTGCCGGGTTCTCATATGAATGGTTGCCCTCAGCATATCTTCACCATGGATCAAACAGTTTTATAACCCTAGTCATAAAAAGTATTTATTAAAATAGATCTGAAAAATGTATCAGTTTCATTTGGTCTGCTGTTGAACGTTAGGTAGGGGTTAGAGTCACGGATGGGTGTTCTGGAGTGGTTTTCCTAAATACATCCCCCACGTTCCTTCTCCGCAAATGTGAGTATATTTTCTCTCAAAATATATTTTCTCGGGCCTATAAGTGTATATATGCTGTTATATTGGATGGGCACTTAATAATACAAGAGGCAAAAATTAAATTATTTATTCGCCATTTATGATATTTATATAATTAAGGTTGAAACATAAACGTATACAAAATATATACAAATTGAGAAAAAAGTATTTAATATCCATAGCAAATATTTTGAAAACAAAAATGTTAAGCAAACATTTGTTTTGTGTTGCATATTTCATATTATCTGTGACATTGCGTGGAGCATAATGGAGACATACTGGTTTCGGAAAAGAACACAGATATTCACTCGAAGGTTAGTGGAATGAAATATTGACTTTTAAACTGGGTAAAAGGTGGTTTCTTCCGTGTTTTACATCACAGTATATAGGAAACGCAGTAAGAGAATATTCATCATGCGTTACTAAAACCCTATTGTAGGTGACCTGGTGGTCTAGGAGTAACGTGTCGGACTTCTGTGCTAGGGTCCAGGGTTCAATCCTTGGTCCCGGCACAGATTTATCTGATTGCCAAACCCTTCCTTCACCTCTGACAAGACGTGTATTAATCACAACTCGCGAATGTGGGGAATGCCAGGCCTCCACCGTGGCTCGAATTCCACGTTAAACTGTAGGTCCTACATTTCATATCACAATCACCCTACCATTACACATTAGCATAAGTCAGTACAAAGCGAACGGGTAGTAAGACGTGGTGCTAATAATAAAACCATGTTTAAAAGAAGTACCGTCATCTTACATTTTGAAACGTTACAAAATCTATTTTCTAGTTTTCATTATGTCAAGTCAAGTGATCTGCAACTATCCCCTTTGATATATATATATATAATCAGTGCTTTAGAAAGTAGCATGTTATCAATTTTATCAGCAAATTATTTTTAGTATTTTCTAAAAGACCCTTCCTATAAAAATTGCTCTGTAATTTCGTATAATCTTATCTCAAATAAAATGTTCTTCAACTCTCTCTCTTTAAAAATAGTATCAATGCTATAAATATTGTATAGTAAGGTCTAGATTTTCGGCTATGGTGGTACTACGTTTTCACTTTAATAATGAAGTCGAATTTGATGGTTTTGGGGTAAAGTTTTCGCCTCCGGATCTGGTGTTCGTGGGCTCACACCCAACCAGGGTCGAAGGATTTTTCTTTAGTGATAAAAATCTGTAGCACAACTTCCTCCAGAGGGGAACTAAAACCATTGGTCCCATGTCGATTGTGGCATGTAAAAGAACCCTAGAAGGTATGTGAAAATACCCTTCCCGGCCAAATTGGTAGGCCATTTCACTCTCGCTCATAGGCATTCTCGTGCACTGATATAATTAATCGGTTCGGAAAGTGCAGGTTAAAAGCTTTATATAAATAAATGAATAAATAAGAATATTGTAACGACCTGAATCAATAGGCGCGCGGGGCTTATGTCATCGACTTCACCTTGTCTGGTTTGTCAGTTATGGGTAGTTCAGAATTAAATAGCGGCAGGATGTACTGAGAGTGTTTCCCCTAATAGGTTTTCCACTCTACCCTCACGCAAAAGCAGCTACAGTCAACTCTAGATTCTACGACCCCGGGAATAGCGTCCCTCTCGAAGTAACGACCCTTTTTTTGGGGAACCGTGAAAAATTTGGGGGAAAAGGTTGAAAAGTTTAAGGAAATTGGCTGTAAAATGTGTTTGTTGCATTTATTTAGGTCGCTGAGTTGCAATTATCTTTGTGAGCGCTGTATTACTAGTAACTGGGGTGGGTCAGGTATAAAAAAAGACACCACCTCATCAATGCCAGCCAATATCACTTGACTCTGTCTACCCCCTCCCACAAGAAAGACAATGTTTCCACGCGCGCGACTGCCGCTACATCACGCGCCAGGCTTGCTTTTGCCATTGTTATTTCGATTCTCGGTTTGGTTACTATTTTGGTTTGATTTTGTGAACGACGACCCATGCTATTGTTTAACATTGTTATTTTGATTTGGTTACGTTTTTGGTTGGATTTTGTGAACGATTTTTGATGACCCACGCTATTTTTTTTAAATTTGATACGAGCTTATAATTTTGATGAAATAAGTGAAAGTAGTACCTTCTTGAAGAAATAGGTAGGTTTTATTTTATTTACTTTTTCGCGTATTGTCTAAAAAATGCAATTTTTTCGTATGAAGGTCAGGGGTGGAACAAAATCTGTTAAAATTCCAATAACGACCCCTTCGAAATAACGACCCTTTTTCAGGGAACCGTTAAAGGTCGTAGAATCGATAGTTGACTGTATATTTCTTCTAAAAGTTTAACTTCCTCATTCCTCCTCCATCAGTGTAAATATATGGATATCCCGTATGGATATAAAGTGTCATCTACAAGAGAGTGCTTCAGAATGATGCCTAACTACTATGTTACCTGTGTACAGTACATGTCTTATCTTCGTTGCTGAGGGATAAATATCGTGAGCCTTCTAAACATATCCATATATCGGCACAAACTAACTTAATCTAATTTTGAGTATTTCCTGTTAACTAGAGAAAAACCCGTTTCGATGGTTGATTGGTCTAAGGCGTCACTCACGATAGACTGAACTGATGGTGATGGGGAGATTGGGGTTAGAATACATGTCGGATGTATAAAGTTATATTGAATTTATTGTACTTGGATGCCCCATATTGGGCGCCAATTAAAGTGCTATGGTTTTATTTATTGATATTTGACCCGCGATACAGCGCCAATTAAAGTTTTCTTGTTCAACGATGGGTGCCGATTAAAGTGATGCTGTTTAATTAGCTTATATTTGCCCCGTGATCGAGCACTAATTAAACCAATATCAATTTAACTGGCTCCCAATCGCGGTGCAAATAAATCATCAAAATACCGTACCGCTCTAATTAGTGATCGATCACGGGGCCAATAACAGCTAACAAAACAGTATCACTTTAATCAGCGCCCATCACGGGCCGAGAACATTTTAAT
Source organism: Timema californicum (assembly GCA_902141385.1). Lineage (NCBI taxonomy): Eukaryota > Metazoa > Arthropoda > Insecta > Phasmatodea > Timematidae > Timema > Timema californicum. The sequence continues at coordinate 62,137 of CABFOW010000987.1, forward strand.
TGGCACCGTATCGTGGGTCAAATATCAATAAATAAAACCATAGCACTTTATGTATTGAGAGTGTTTCTTCTTAACTGTTTTTTAACTTTCCTCCATGCGAATGCGAATACACTTTCTCTAAACTAAAACTTCCTCATCCCTAACATTTTAGTGTAGATATTTTACATTATGTAAAACCCTAACAAATAATTAGACACGATGACAAAAAAAGTTGAGGTTATCTTCAGATTTACACTAATGTGTATAAGCAAGTTGGGATCTACCCATATTTTCGTAGAGGGAGAGTAAGAAATCGTTTAGGAAAAACTAATATAACTAGGGGCCTACACCTAAGCAGAATTCAAACCTCTATCTTCCCGTTAACCAGCAGTCCAGTCTAATGCGAGTGTACTGCCATAGACCATGCGGCCACAGATGCAGGTGGATTTTTATTAAAACACGGTGTAAACTTGGTGGAAAACTTTAAGGTGTCCGACTATCAAAGTCTCCGCCTGTACACATGTTACGATCATTCGGGTGTGGCATTGGGACCCTCTCTCCGTTCCCATCCTTCTCCAAACACACACGATTCTTTGTTAACTATGAAGGAGGAAGTGGGTAGGGGTAGGGGTGAAGTACAGATTGAAAATACTGAGGAAGAAGGGAGTTTGGAACGGAACAAAAAAAAAAGAGTCGTTCATCCTGCTACGATGGGTCGGGCGCGAACACTGGCCGTAAAAAAAACTGGCTGACCCTCTCAATAATTCAACCATCCCAGCACACAAGACCAGATGTAGAAATGGGGGTGGGAAAGGACTTTTGGGGAAAAGGGTACAACGGGGGATAGTTCAAGACCTGAGAACTTAGCTAGTGTTGGAGGGCGGGAGAGTCCTTTAAACTTTACACATGAGGTGGTAGGTACACTCACTTTAAATAAAATATAGCTCGTTGGTCAGGGGGTTCGATATAACAGCGAAGAGAATATTGAATTGATCTTAGATCTGTTTGTTTATTTAGTGAGATAGTTTGTGGGTTAGCCGCACCGGTCCGTACGTGGGGTTCGAATCTTGGCCGAGTGTACTTGAAGTGGGCTTTCATAAATGCTTTATTACTCTTCCTTCACGCATATGCGGGTTCCTTTACTTTAAGCTATACCATCTTCACTAAATAAGTAACGCGGGATTATTAAACAAGAGAAGTAATAAATTAAAATCGCTATCATTTTAAAAATGTCGACTTTACTCATTCATTAATTTATACCTAACTGTATGTTTGTTAAATTATTTTCACTATTAATATACTAGAGTATTTAAAAACAATTTAAAAAGTTAAAACACCTTCCCCCGCTATTCCATTTCTTAACACCCCCGCCCCATCCCCCCCCCCCACCCTCACTCATCAAAGTTTGAGCTGAGCTCTTAGGTTGTTTTATTAAATTATATAAAAAATTGCTTTTCCCTAGGGGAAAAAAGTTTCTAATCCTTGTTCTAAGGCATCAATCTCGCCAAAGACTTGATTGAAGATGATTAAGAGACTGGGTATCGAATCCCAGTAGGGATTATTAAGGGTAGTTTTCCTAAATGTTATCTCACCCATCCTCCATGCAAATGTGGCTACATTTCATCTAAGCTTCCACCTTAATCAAACTTACCACATTAGGGTAGTTAATAAATATTCGTACAACCCGTAAATAGGGGGCGGAGGGGACAATTTTAACTTTTTTTATTTTGCCGTAATTACATTTTATTTTAGCGATTTAACTGGCATTATTTGAATGTATATCAACAGACAGGTTACAAATCGATGTATTACGGCACGGTCACAGAGAAGGAAACTGTGGGCACGGTCCGTATAGAGGTATTGTAACAGCCCTCCCGAGTCGCAGATGGTTGCGGAAATCTGATAGTTTGCGATACCATTGGTCTCTCATATGTAGCTGACGATGATCACACGTCCATCACAGACTCAGCCTTAAAATATGAATGAAGAACTACCCTGGGCACGGTACGATGCCTTGATAGCAAACTGGTAGAACATTGGAGCACTAAGCTGAAGGTTCCGGATTCGATTCCCGTATCCAACTGTAATTTCCTAACTAATTTAAATTAATATTATTGGATTCTTATTAAATACATTTGCAAATTTCCTTATACAATTATATATTCATTGATTTCAATAAATATATGACTTAACCTAGTATTCAATTTGGTACTATAGGAAAAGTCCTATCAAAACATTATAGTTGGAACCGACAATTTTTCTAATTGGGAATCGATTTGAGTTAGTAAGTAATCGGTTCTGTATTGAAAATCTTGAATTCGTAAAAGTATATATAATAGAGAGAGTATAGGGAGATTGGGAAACCACATAAAGTTGCTTAGACTACATATTCAGGTCAACATTTAGGAGACGTGGTAGTAGGCCTAAAGTCAATTGGCCAAAAAGTCATTTGACCTAAAATTTAGTTAGCCTGGAAGTTATATGGCCTAAAAGTTATTTGGCCTAAAAATCAGTTGGCCCAAAGTTATTTGACCTAAGGTTTGGGCTAAATTAATTTAGGGGCCATCTGATGGGTACTCGAAATAATATATATTACTATACACATTAAAAGTGCCCCTAAGATTTAAAATTTGTAGAGGGAAAAAAAGTACATAAATAATGGCTGTAACACATTATATAACCAACCTCTCCCTCCTCCAAATGTAAAATGTATATGTTTGCCAATGGTTGTTTGATCTCAAAGTCTTATCGAAGAATTTGAACTCTACACAGACTGAGCGGCAATAAACCATTGATCCGCGTGTTTAAATGACCTGTCCATAATTGAACACGTGACATCCCCTCTAAATAGAGGCGTAGTCACTAATAGGGCATGCGTTCTTGAGTGCGTGTTGTCCAGTGGAACGTGTGACAGGCGGAAAGTTGGCTGGACACAGTCTGGTGTAAGTATCCAGTCAATTGGCTAGCATTGGCACGACTACTTGAGGTGCGCGCGTATCCCACTAGCTTTTGGTATGAAATTCTCGACCATCAAATTAATCGATTTTTTATTTAAGGTATTTAACATGCACTGTCTGAACCACCTGATATCAGCACATGACTTATAAATTAACTTAAATATGCTCGTATATAATAGACACAAAACGCAGCCCCCGGTCGTTTATTTATCAATGTAAAAGGGGAAACGCGCGTTTCACAAATAATAATTTTTTGAACATGTGGTAATCAAATCCGATACCCTTATCTCTGTAAGCAAACTCGCAACCAACAGAGCTAAAGTGTTGTACAATATTGATCATTGGTTTTCATTTACCTGTAAATCTAGCTTGTCGATATTATTTTATTGCCTGTGCGGGATATTAGAATATTTACACTAATGAGGTAGTGATGAGTAAGCTATAATTTGGAGAAAATATTTCCATATTTGTGTGGGGGGGGATAAGGGGGGAGGCGGGAATAATTAAGGAACAGCTGGACAGGATTCAATCCCTGATCTCGTATTTTAGCAAACTAAACTAGTTTATATTGAAGTTTAATCCACGGGCATACAGATGCGTTTTTTGTGTGTTTTATACGTCCATCCCGTACCACATGCCCACAGACAAGGTATACACCACCAGACCCACAGTCTCCAGGTTAAAATGGCTGCGCTCCGTGAGAGAGCTTGAGTCCTTAAACAAGGGGATAGCCAGGTGTCATCAAAGGCCTTAAAAAAGTGCTCATTTTAAACATGGTTTCACTAGAGAGAGGTAGATGAAATTATTAATATCCTTCTCGAGTCAATCGGCCAGCAAGGAGGTTCAGGTAGCGACCCAGCCCCCTTTTCACATAATCCTACCTCACAAAGAGCTTACGCAGACAGAACATTACGATCACAATGGTCCCTTTAAGATGGCCATATTAAAAGTGAGTTGTTTAACAACTGCACATTTCGGCAGTGCTTTTACCACTCATTATTGACACTAGCGAGCCTTAGCGTTGATAGACTCAACCTGGCTCACGGAGTGCTATGAAACTTCCACAAGACTGAGGATCTGGTGTAGGTAGACCTTGCCCCTGCCCCTGCTTTACTTACCGTAAGGAATACCAGCGTATTTACACTAGTGGGATACAGGGTGAGATAGGCAAAATTTGTTTGGAGGGAGAGTAGAAAACCATTTAGGGAAGACACACCTCGGCGTCCCGGTTGGGATTCGGACCACAAACTCCCCATCTCCCAAGCCAATCTCCTTAAGTATGAATACAAAACCAACACCCAATTATCTGTGTAAAATTAATGGTGGAGAAATGAGCTCGACTACTAGTTACGACAGACGTCCCTAGAAAAATGTAAAACAGTCATAAACTTACAAATTAATCCTCTTACTACTGGGTTCAGTCTTCTGTGGCCGCGCACACGCATTTTACGAAGCGTGTTTTTTAAGTAAGTACCGTTTTGAAATTTGGCCGCGCTCCTTTGTACAGCTGTAATAATTACAGTTCTAGTGTAGACGGAGCCAACTGTTTGAAAACACAAAATAAATGGCATGGAAATATGAGCCGGGAATAAGAAAGGGCAGTTATTTACACTCATTTGAACCCCTTTGTACACGGGATCACGCCTTCCACAGCTTTCGTTCGAGAAAATAGATTAACTTTACCTCCGTTTTATCTAGCCAGAGAGTTTTTTTTATGATACATTTTGTAGCAAAGATGAAAAAATATGTCTTGAACAGATAATCTAGAATTGAACCTTTTTTTGAGAACACACACACATATGTATATACAGACTGTTCACGATAGGTTTTTACCTGGATGAAAGTTCGAAAATCATATGTTTAGGTTTTGGGTTGCCAACACTGGTAAAAGATCACAGTTTTGTTATAAATGTAAAGATATTTAATTACCTGTTATATATCACATTTAAAATAACGAAAACTTGAATTTTCTCATACTATTTAATTTATTTAAATAATTTCTTTTTATCCAACTTGAAACAATATTTTAAACATAATTAAAAGTGCTTATTTTTCGTTTTGGAACGTTACTGTTTTTGTGTAATATAGTACACACATCAATATCTTTCAATACAGGCATCGTATTTACTTGGAAAAGAGAAAATTGTTGTCATTTTTTTACATTCAATAAATGATTTTATGATGATTTTATCTTATTTTGAAATATTTTACTGAATCAAATATTTTCATCAACTGCGTGTCTGCATCATTGTAAAAACTTGTTTACCGTTATGTTCAATCATATGGTTTAAGTTCGTCAGTCGCCATTTTGAGGCTATGTTCGTTAGAAGTTTTTGTGAAAGTGGTGTTAAATTTTTTTAAAGAGGAATACAACTATAAATAAACTTTGTGTCCGACCTCAAATAAATATATAAATAATATTGGCCTAAATTACTGTGGTTAACTATCACATTAATATATTACCACCCGTTTTTATTACAGTCATACAAAGTGATAGATGTCAGCTGTTGGCGTAGTGATATATATTAGGGATTACTTCCAGTAACATTTCGAGCTGTCATCCAGGTAAACTTAGGACGTGAATGAATTGTGTATATATATACAATTCATATATATACACGCGCGCGCGCGTGTGTGTGTGTGTTTTTGTGTGTGGTTGGGTCAAGTCAGTGTGTATGGATTGATGTGTGTAGGGTTGATAGAGAGGGGAATACTCGGATCATCATATAAATATTATTATTTATTATTAGCACCGCGTCTTACTACCCGTTTGGCTTATACGCACTTACGCTAATATGTAATGGTAGGGCGATTGTGAGAAGAATTGGAGGACCTAAGGTTTAACGTGGAATCCAAACCACGGTGGAGACCTGGCATTCCTCACATCACAAGTTGTGATTAATACACGTCTTTTCAGAAATGAAGGAAGGGTTTGGCAAACAGATAAATCTTTGCCAGGACCGAGGATTGAACCCCGGAACCTCAGCACAGAGGTCTGACACCTCACCCTTAGACCGCCAGGTCATCATCATATAAATAACCTTATCTGTTACTTTAAAAAACTATTATGTCTAAATCCGTGTAGGCCTACTCTTATTCTATGCTATACTTTTTGGATTGATCAGTTTTTTAAAGATATACTTAGTAAACTCATGTGAGTCATTTACAATGGAGCCAAAGTGGGAAGGCAGGTCACTTATTGGTCTGAAACACCTGTAATTGAATATATTTACAGTAGCCCCATGTCTTCTTTGGTGTTGACAGCTCACAGCTGACTTCTGACAGTCAACATTTAGGTGTATATCTAAATTTTGACTGTCAGAAGTGACATCTGCTAAATACATGTTTTTGCATATCATATGGTTCGGCGTAGGGATACATAATTTGGTCTGGTAGCTTTTCAAAACCGTCAGCTGTCAGTCAGCACCAAAGAAGCCATGGGGCTACTGTACTAGTGTGGAGGTATCGTCGGGTTGGGGTCGCAACCTCATTGGGTTTGAAATGTGCTTGCCCTCGTGGTGACTGCCCTGACACGAACGGGACAAGAGGCTTCTCCTCTCTTACTGGGGGATGTCTCTTGCCCGGTAATCCTAGCCAAGTGTCTCCTCGTGACGTCCCCAGGGCAACGCCCGGAGGGTTTACAAGAAGGGTAGCTTAATCTCTGTCAAGGTGTCTGTGTGGGAGTGAATGAGACCCCACCTCCCCTTACTCGTCCCACCACACAGGCCAAATTTAATACACTATCACCCTACCCTGACACATTAGCCTAAGTGCGTATAGCGAGAACTGGTAGTAAGACGTGGTGCTCATAATAATGTATGCCCTTAGAAGCTAATCCGACAACATACAAGCATTTTCCTCAGTTTAATACCGATGCAAACATTCAATCAGTATTCCCGCTTTTCCTAGTTTTCCCGATGATTGGCCAACATTCTCTTAAAATATTATCTAAATTATTTTTTAATAATTGTTTTCAAGCGAGCTATATAAACAGGAAAGTTGTTTATGTAAATGCTCTACCCAACAAGAGCCTAAGATGGAACGTGTAGCAATCCAGGTGTTAATGCCTGTGAACAAATTTCACTCGAAACGTCTAAAAATAAAGAATTGTCATTTCTAGACGATTTCAACAGTTTTTGAATAATAATTGAATGTGATGATTGCCTGAAGTGACGTCACTATTTTTGAGATATGACATTTTTAATTTCAAGGGGAATGCGCATTCTCTATATTGTTATTATCGTTGAATAGTACACAATACGACCATAAAATGTATTCTCGATGCTTTAAACTAGCTTTAGGGATCATTTATAGTAATCAATAGAAACCATCCCTCATTATTAGCTTAATGAACATTGAGGTGTTACGTTCTATGTTTATAAAATATTTTGATTTGATTGTTTATTGTATCTAGAAGTCATAACCTTTATTTGGAAGTGTAGGATATGACTGTATTAATGTTAAAATAAGATTATTTGTACATATGATTTTAAATATTTGTTTTCAAGTGATATATATAAACAAATCAGTTGTTGATTTAAATACTCTACACAACACTAACCCTACAAACAGAACCAATTCACCCCTTACGTCATAGTATGTAAGTAATGTAGGTTAAGTACACTAAATTTAATTTATTTGTAGCCTAGTTTGAATTGATTTGTTTTGGGCCATAATTTAGTAAGGGTTGTTTGAAGATATTATCTTAATTCTAGTCCTTATGTTATATTTCCTGCCACAATGAAATTAGTGTTTTATCCATTTTGTTAGAAAAATACACAACAATCCTTAATTTACACCAAGCAACAAATACTTTGTTTTAATTTTTGAGAGTTCCGGACGCACAGGTACAGTTTGTTTCGTTGTACATTTGAGGACGTTTGAGGTTGATTAACGACTCCTATGGGTAGGCATGAGGAGAGAAGCTTAGATGAAAGACACACGTTTATGCGTGGAGAGAAGTAGGTAAAATCATTATGAATAGCGTAATTATTTTTTCATTACATTTATTTGAAGTATTTAACGTGCAATTTCTGAACCGACTCATTATATCAGCACAGGACTTATAAAATAGCTTAAATCTAGAACAGACACAGCATCCAGCAGTTAATTTATCAACCCCGCATTTCACTGATGAATATTTTTTCAGACATGTCAGGAATCGAATCCAAGACCCCTAGCTCAGTATATAAACACGCTACCGACTGAGCTAAGGTGTCGGACCAAAAACTAATCGCTTGGGTAAAATGACCGGCCGATATTCAAAACTTAATCTTTCAATCAAATTAATTACAGTATATTGCCAGCCTGACACCTTCGAACATGTGAACATCAGTATGTGATGGCCATGATTTTACGTCATGGATCGTTTATTTATAATTATGTTTCTATTTTGTGAGGAAAATTAAAGCAACCCTTCTGTAAAAAAAAGTTGATTAAAATAGAATTAGAAATACGAGTATTAGCTCGTTGAATGCAATATTTCTATTTGAAAAGGTAAGGCTTAAAAGAACAAGAATAATAATCGGTAGGGGAGTATAGTCTTGTTTCGTAAGTAAGATTATTAGATTTATACTAAAGATTCGTGTGGAAGCTTGGCACTATCGGTAAACATCAATTAGAGTTTTATCAATGGATCTAAATTGAGAGCTGTATTTTATATAATATAATTTGTCGCCTTTAGTAACGGGTTTTATTTCGTCCACAAACACTTGCTCGAGTAGCAGAGTAACATGAAAATATTGAGATGAAATTTTATACGCCAGTTTGAAATCTGTGCTACGTTTCAGAATAAAATACACGTAACAAATACTTGGGTATGATTTAATAACATTGAAAAACTCATATGAATAGAACCAATGTAAAGAGAATAGAAGGTAGCGCCAGATGGAGAAAGTAATCTGATTGGCTGATATTGTGACGTCACTCAATACACAAGCCATCGCGTAATATACTCAAAGCTATTATGGAAGACAAACTAAATAGTTAAAATTCAGGTTATATTTTGGAACTATAAATATAGAATACACTTTTAAAATCAACATCAATGACAAATTAACGTATTTACGATACTTATTCGAAAAGAAAAAATGCATGTGTGGCTGTCTTTGTAATAAAATATAACGGCTGTGTAATGGATGACGTAAACAGTGACATAATAAATGCCTCCAAGTGGCGCTACCTTTCTATTCTCTGTACAATGAATAAAACCAGGATCGCAAATTCTCAGTGACAACAAAACAGATTGTGATAACCAACATTCGTGGAGAAAATAGTGAGCAAAGATAAATCAATTCTGAATCTTTACAGTCTGACACGTCAACGCCACGGCAAAAATTTGACAAATCAAAATGGCAAACTTTCCTTTCGTCCAGGAATATGCCCCGGTTCCTTACTGTAATCGACTCAGGTTTGTGAAAGGGGTAAGTAGTAAAATTTTCGTTTTGTGAGAAATATTCCTGCCTAGAGGAGACAAAACCTGCTGTAGTCACCGAAAAACAAAAAACGAGGTATTTTATCAAATATGCATGAAATCAAATAGCCAACGCCAATTATTATTAATAGTAGTAGTATTTAACACAAGGTCGTAGCCAGCCAATAATTTCAGGCAAGGTTTGGTGGGCACATACCCCAAATGCTGGAAGCTAGAAAAAATTCTGAATGATAAACAGTTCTAGAAGTTCTCTGACGTGTTTCTTTTTTCATTGTAAAATAACACGCTAGCAGCCGAAGGCTTGGAATATCTATAAATATTAAACACTTTTTGAAGATATTTTTTTAATGGTAAAATAACCCCCAAAATGCCGAAGACTAGGAAAATTTCTAAACATTTAACAGCTATAGAAGCTCTCTGAATTGCTTCCTATGGTAACATAATAGCCCCCTAATTTGTATTTGTATCTTAATTTTGATATTTTTTGAACCATAAATAAAGCCATATATTTTTTGTTCATAAAATTTCGCCGGGGGGTTTGAACCCCCCACACCCCCACACCCCGGCTACGGCCTCGATTTAACGTGACCTTTCTGAACCGAGTGATTATTATCAGGATACGAACTATAAGATAACTTAAATCTAAGAACAGCCATAGCACCCAGCACCCGGCGGTAATTATTTAAACACTGTGAAACGAAACACCACCTCCCACATTTCACCCATTAATGTCTTGGTCATCCTGGGAATCAAACCCGGAACCATTAGCTTAATAGGAAGATTCGCTACCGACTTAGCTAAGGTGTCAGACCAAAGGCCAGGTCACACGAGTGATGCTTCCGTACATCTTTCAGCATACATGTTAACTATTACGGTGTGAGCCATTAACTATAATGGCTATTGTTATCAAAACAACTATGTATCAGTAAAACGCGTGCTTAATTTGGTGTTAACATAGGTAAGCAATAGATTCCAGTGATGTTAAAGATAAAAAGTTGCCTTACATAGACAAATTGCACAGTCTCTGTTTTTCAAACAAAAGTGAACCGAAATAAATTTGTTCTAAAATTGGTTTGAGGACAAAGGGGGGAATAAGGGATGATCATTTGAGTCTCAATATAAGGGTCCCTATGTAGCCTAGTGAAAGGAGCAAGGGGAAATTGTTATGGTATCAAATAGAATGGAACATCCACAAATATTGTTTTTGATCCGTGTGCCAGGCGATGTGCCTGGTAGTCCTTATCCTCATAGTGAACGAGATGCCAGACCTGTTTAGCAGAGCTGCCTTATGCCTCCTCTTCACCACACACGGTGGCCTCACACTTGTGTGCCTCATACACATCTTGGCGCAAATACGTGGGAATCCCTTCTCCCGTCTGCACGTGAGTAGCAGTCGGATCTTTAAGGGGGAGGGGTGGGGGGTTGAAGCTTTAAATTAACGCGAGTTTCAAAAGAGGCGGCATTAAGAGTGAATATAATATAATTCTTGGAAAGACTCAGTGGCGTACCCAGAAATCTGCTTTAGAATGGGAAGGTGTGGGAGGAGGGTGAATTTGTGCATTTTATTTCGCCACGCATTCGCATCTAGCTACAGACAATATCATCGCTGAGAGAACTGCCAGGTCTTACGGAGAAAAGCTATATGTTCTTTTTGTTTATTTACCGTTGACAATTCTCTTCGATTTCAGACATGTCGGGAGGTGGTGTGTTGGAGTAAGAAGAAAGTGTTACCGGGGCAACCTCAACGAACCAGTGTTGCAAAATTTGTCTTATGTTTAAGGGAAGATTGGCCACGTGAGAATAAGAGAATAACAACGATGTTTCCCAATAGTAGCCATGCAATTCCCTCAGCTATGATAATCAGTATAGCGTGGAAAACCATAAAAGAAAATTCTCAGTTTACCCATAAGGGATTTGAACACCGACCTCAACGTTATAGGCAGACCCTATTAAAAACGTTTTGTATTTGGACTACACGCATGCTAGTTTATACAGGATGCTATTATTATTTTAATTTTTTTCAAGTGGGAATTTTCGGGACATTTTTAATGTTAATTATGGTTCATCTTTTGGATATAAAGTCGTAGATGTGTTCTTACAATGTAGCTTATGTATTCGATTTCCGGTGATGAGAGGTTGAGGCTAGAATAATGGCTGGGGACATTTAGGTTTTTGTTTTTCATACCATAACCATGATAATGATACCTGGTTTCATCCTTAACTCATGGATAAAAGTTATATGGTACATTTGTTAAAAAGATTAAACTCGAATGGATCGAACTTTATATTTGAGAAAGTGGTCCTTGAGATCTCTATCGATTCTTTAAAAAAATATGTCAAAAATTTGTTAGCCAACATTTTTCTTGTTTCGTGCAGATGGGCATCTACTTGGACGTGGCGCTGATCCTGCATTTCGTTAGCACGTTGGTCGTCATCATTACTTACCACGAGTCCGATTGGCAGCTGCCGGCACTGATGATAGTGCACGTGGTCCTTTTGTTGACCGCCTTCCCGTTTTATATCAGGGACATGATCCTCCTCGAGTCCAAAGAAAAGTGGGATGACGACCTCCGATTACCTCCTACACCGTACTACCAGTCTGCAGATGATCTCCACATAATCCCCTCCTATATAGTATTATAGTTGTGACGTCATGACTATCGGTAAAATAATCCCCATCGTTAGGAAAAAGCAAAAAAAAAAAAAATATTATTAACTGATTTTCAAAATTAGATGAAATTTTTATTTAATATTAAAAAAGTTTAATGTAATAACCTAATAATGTATGTAAATAATTATATAAAGTGATTTGAATATATATATATATTTATTATGAAAATATGGTTAGGCTAATTTAAAATTGTTGCCCTGATGCTTTTCCTTAATTTTTCAGAATTCATAAAAAAACTGGTATCACGTAATCGTACAAACTTTCTCATATTGTGTATGATATAAATGAAGAAAATCTTTGAAAGTAATTATTTTCATTAATCTACCCAAGTTTTCTTCATAAAAACAAACACATCAGATTGTTAATTAAAATAAACAATCCCTATATATAAATTTGAAAGAACTTTTTTAAAAAATGAGCTATTTGTAAACTACAGTAAAATTACTTTAAATTTGTAAAAAAAATGTTATTAATTATGAAAAACTATGCTCATATAGGCCTACCCAATTTAAACTCAATCTTCATGGTCAATTTAAAAAAAATCAAATTTTCAATTATTTGTCTAAAGTTAGATACCATTAAATTAACGTATTTTAGTAAGAGAGAGAGGAAGAGAGAGAGAGAGAAAAAGAGAGTCATTTATAATGTAAAAAACTTAATAAGTACCGATACTCATTTTAAACAAAAGTACCAGATTTTTTTATATTCGAATTTAAAACGAAATAACCAGTGAACTACCCAAAACTATTTTTCCTACAAAAACATGTAGAGAGTTTTACCTGTCATGTCAAACGCTTCCTAGATTTGCATTTTAAACAAATTCATTGAAGCCATTTTTAAAAATTTTAAAATTTTTGAAAAGCACTCATGAATATGTTACACTGTAACAAAATTTTGCTAAAAAATCAAGTATACAAAATAATTTGTGAGGTAAAATAATCCCTAGATATTCACTTTGATTAAATTCGTTATAGCTATTTTCAAAAAGTTTGGAACTAAAAAAAATCACTAATCACTAAACTATTCTTAATTTTAGAGATAAAGTCAAAATAATAAATGGTCCCTGGCTCTAGCATCTATATATCAGTTTGAGCCAAATACACTAAACCATTTCATATACGTATACAGAGACGGGCAGGGCAGAAAGAGCGACAAACATAGGGACAGACAGAAATTAGTGTAAAATCCCTTTTTTTTTTGGACCCAAACAAAACGTAAAGATTCATCACTATCTCGAGAGCAAAAATATCCACGGTTACAATACCATTCCTTGATATGAGAAAGGAAAAATGCTTACAATTATTTAGAATCAAAGTTAAGAAAGATTTAATTTTGAAATAAAATAGTCAAAACTTGTTGCTTCGCAGTGGTGCGCCAGATAAAGTTAGTTGCTCAAAGGATATATGTTAATATACAAAGTTAATCTAGGATATAAAAAAAACAAGAAGCAATAAGTTGATAAATATGAGTATAGAAAAGATGAGTTTATGAAAGTTCATTAGATATTAAAACAGTACGAATAATAAATTGAAATCAAAGTATGAAAAGCTGTGCATTATAAAATATAAGCATGTTAGAATATATATATATATATATATATATATATATATACACGATGTTCGAAAAACTCATAGCCAAAACTGTACCTATAGCTTATTTGAACCGAAAGTAATACAAAATCCTTACATACTTACAGCCGGAAAATTATAATACCATTAAGTTTTGTTCAAAGTGTCGGCGTACAGCGCCGGGGGAGCAAAGCTATTCAAGCATGTGTGAACAACAAGTTGCATAGGAGCTAGGCGCACGGTTCTTCACATGCCATAATGGCAAGCATTTTCTGTGATGTAGGACCGTTGGTGGTGACCCTCAAAACGTATTCACATTTTTATACGGACTGGTGTGTTGTTTACTATTGATTGTGCTATGCTCTACGGGAACCGGCGAGTTAACCGAATAGTAATTTTTCGAAAATCAGTTTTTCGAAATCAATTTTTTGAAATTCAATTATTAGAAGTTTTATTTTTCGAAAACCAAATTTTCGACATAGCAGTTTTTCGAACTAATAGTTTTTCGAAAACAACTTTTTCGAAAATCAATTAGGAGAAAATTAATTTTTCGAAATCATTTTTTCGGAAATAAATTTTTTGAAATGCAGTTTTTCGAAAACCAATTTTTCGATATAGAAATTTTTCGAATGAGAAGTTTTTCGAAAATGAATTTACCTCAAATTTATTTTTCAAAACAAATGTTTCAAAAAGGAAATTTTTGAAAATAAATTTTTCGAACGATAATTTTGAATAATAATAAAATTCTAGCTTTCTATGCAAGGATTAGTAATTTTAAATCATTCAAAAATTATATTATGAAATTATTTACTAAGAGTTGTGCTTGATCTTAACGCAAGTTAAAGCGCGCTGCTCATTAAAACATTATAATTTTACTTTAAACCAACTGTACTTTTCCTAGAAAATTAGTGTAGGTCATTATTGTTGGTAATCCCCCCCCTCTAGAGGGCGAGAGGAGTAGGGGTAGGTGATTCCCTTTCCTGTAAGGGCGTGGATTGGAAGCTTGACACATTCCATTAGGCTCATTCAAGCTCCATCTTCTTTAATACAAAGTGTGTTAACATTTATTTTCAGTCTAAAAGTATTGTTATGGCGTTAAAGTTTGTGATGAGTGAAAAAGGAAGACGTAAACTCCTACTTGACGGTCATTTATATTACAAAGAAAAGCAAGTTGAAGAAAGGGTTTATTGGAAGTGTGAAAGATTTCAAAGTGTAAAGTGTGGAGCGCGAGTCATAACAAAATCAGACAGTATTATTTTAAGTAAGAGAAATGAGCATAATCATCTAGGGGACGCTGCTCATGTGGATGCAGAGAATTTAATGGCAAATATCCGTGACACGGCAAAAAAAACCCGTGATACACCAACTTGTATCTTGGCTTCAGTCTCGAGTGGAGCTAGTCAAAGTGTCGTTGCAAAATTACCTAGTGTGCCGAATATGAAACGAACAATAAGAAATATTCGAATGAAAGCAAATGCGGGACCAGCTGTTCCTAGTTTCCGTCGCGACATTGTGTTTCCTGATGAATACAAGATAACTGTAACTGGAGAAGAGTTTTTAATGTATGACTCAGGACCTCAAGATGACCGTATACTTATATTTTCTACCCGAAGAAACTTACAGCTTCTTGGACGTTCCAAGCATTGGTATGCTGACGGCACCTTCAAGACTGCTCCACCCCTATTTGAGCAGTTGTATACTATTCACGGATTTGAAGCAAATAACTCCATCCCACTTGTGTATGCACTTCTAGCGGACAAGAGACAAGGAACTTACTCTCGTCTTTTAAGAAAGGTGAAGGAGCTAGAGCCAGCTTCTAATCCCCAAACCTTTATGACTGACTTTGAGATGTCAATGATAAATGCAGTGAAGGGTGAGTATCCTCTTACAAACCATCGTGGCTGTTTCTTCCATTTTTGCCAGTGTATTTTTCGTAAAATTCAAACAAATGGTTTGAAACAACGCTATGAGAATGATGCAGATTTTTCACTAAAGCTTCGCATGTTACCCGCTCTTGCGTTTGTTCCTACTGAAGAAGTCGTGGGCACTTTTGATTCCTTGTGCAATAGCAATGTATTGCCCCAAGAAGCACAACCTATTATAGATTATTTTGAAGATGTGTGGATTGGCCGTCCAGATTGTCGTTTGGGCCGCCGCCCTCCAATTTACGCACACCAAATTTGGAACTGTCATGATAGTGTTCTTCAGGGGCTACCTAAGACAAACAACAATATAGAAGGATGGCACAGAGGCTTCCAACAACATATCTCTGCAAGCCATCCCAGTATTTGGAAATTCGTCTCAGCAATCAAGATGGAGCAGTCTCTCAATGAGGTCCGAATTGAGCAGTACATCAGTGGGCAGGAAACTCGTCAACGTAAGAAATACCGAAACAACATGGAAAGGTTGAGGCGAATTGTTGCTGGCTGGGCCCAACATGGGAACGTGTGTGACTATTTGCGAGCTGTTTCACACAACATTGGGTATTAATACTAATTTATGTGTAGAGACTAGTTTTAATGAAATTTAATACCTTGAAGAGGTTTTTTAATTTGTTTGCACCCATAAAAAAAATTAACCTTCAAATAAATAGCCAGTAAAAATAACGTTTTTTTTTCAATTTGCTAAGTTGTGCTGTGTTGAAGTTTAAAAAATAATTTTGATTATTTTGTATAGTGTTTTATAAAGGGTTTGTGCATTGATAGATAAAAAAAATAGATTTACGAAAAACGTATTTTGAGAAAACTTGCCTTACACATTCATTAAAGTACTTGTAATGAGTTGTAAACGCAGGATTTATCATAAACTAAACAAATACAATAAATCTATGTATACTTTTTGTCTCACATTTAAAATAAATTGAAATGAGAAAATTTAGAAAAAATGTTTCATTCACTATTTGTTACACGGTTTGAAAATTCTATAAAGTTTAATAAATATGCACAGATATGTTATTCAAATAAACTCGTTCTTATTAAAAATATTTACTAGATTCATCCATTAATAGTTAATCTCAGCCTTAATGGAGGGAGTCTTTTAAAATTCATAACATTTAAAACCCCAATAATGTGGTTGTTTTTAACTTTAATTCACTTCAAGAGAGTTTTAATTAACATTTAAAAAAATCTTCTCAGCTCTTATTTGGATTCTTCACCACGAGCAACAACAAATTGGACCTCTACAAAAAAAATATCTGGGTGTGACCCTGAGTTTATTCAGCATCGTGGACATTTCTTCGCAATAGCGTGCATAAGGGATTGGAAAACCACGCCCATTGCACTAGAGGGGGATGGAACTACGAACACCACTTTACCAGCAAACCCAACTAGACGAGCTAGACGTTTAGCCCGCGTGCCCACTGATGTGGGCAGTATGTTAGTTTCAGTCAAATTTTAATTGGAAGAACATTATCTGACAGATGTAAGAGTTACTAGATCTACTTTCAAGTATTCAAACGTCAAGTCATGTTTTATATATCTGTCACTTTTTTGATATTATAAATAAAATAACAATACTTTAGTAAAATGCTATCAATGTTTAAAAAAAATCAATTGTATTTTCTAAAAGTTTTTTCCGACAAAATCCTAATATAGATGGTATTAAAATGTAAATGTTGCGTCAAAATGACACCGCAGAGCCACCTCATCCTCAGTACTTCCTCCCGAATGTGAACAAACCGTCGCTTCGACAAGGAGGTGCCTCGAATCTCACCTGGCACACATGCCCGGAGATAAGGTATAGCAGTTTTACAACGTGTTAACCGGGAGAGGGCGGGCCACGACTGTTGGCTCGGCAAGTGATCTCGTACGACACCTCACAGAGGGGACCTTGAAATAATAAAGAATCACTTTCTTTATTCTCGATAATCGTGTGGCCTCGCAGACGTTTCAAACAGCTAGAATGGTGACACTAGAAAGGCTATTTAGGATTAATAAAGTGTTACCGCGTTTGACGTGGAATGAAAGAGTGGAATACCAACCAGGAAAAATCACCTTAGTAAACCCGACCGTGATTTGAACTTCAACCTACCCGTCATCAGCCTACCGGACAGCACGAAATTAATGCCTTTATCCGCATGCTCATACTGGTGCAGGTAAAAAGTGATTATATCTACATTCAATGATTCATATTCGAAAAGATGTGTTCTGAAGCTTTTATTTGTGCCAAACCATGTTTTATTTGCAACTGTAAGATAAAGCTGCGTATACCCCGAACGGGTAGTAAGACGCGGTAATAATAATAATAATGAAAGATAAAATGACCTTGAATAATATAAATTAAATTTTTTGTATACCCTATAACTCTTTATATGAAATTTGAAGTCTAAGAAACCTCCATCAAACTATACAGAAATATTGAAGACTTGTTGAATATAATGACAAGGCTAAAAAGGTTGATATAGTAGGATTCTGTTAAGAATAAACATTTAGAAAATAAAAACATGATGTATTTTGTTTTCGTCAACAAATGATAACATTTTACTATATTATTAGTGATATTTTGTAGAAATTGATAAAAATGACAGCTGCAGATAAAATGACTTGACGTACGAAAACGTGAAAGCATATGTTCTAAATTTTTTAGCTTCCTATGAATATTGGACGGTATATCCTATTTTATGTATTAATATCTTATCAATTGTAAAATATCAATAAAAATATATCAAGACTACAAGGGCAGACAATACTGATAAATGTAAACATCTTCATGACCTTTCTTTTGATAAATCTTAATATAGCTGTTAATTAAGGTTCGTAAAACAAAAAAGTGACAATACTATAAATTAATCAAATTTTATTTTGAATAACAACATTAAATTATATCAAACCAGGCTATCTTCACTTAGTAGTTTATCTTCATGCCACTCTAACACATAATAATAAAAATAATATAGTCTATATATTATTATTTGTATTATTTATATATATATATATAAATAATATATATATATTATTTATATATATATATAAATAATATATATATATATATACACTCACACACACACCACGTTTTAGGGGGCTACCTAATTAAGAGACGAGAAGTGGTTTGTGTTTCAAACTATGGTTCACACCAAAATGAAGGTGAAAGGCTTCAACATGTTCCAAACTCATGAAAAAGTTACGTTAGCTCATTTCAAATATCACAGTTTTGATATGAAATCAAAAGATAGGAATTATTGATAAGGTTGTCTCAAAAACATAAGGGTATTTTTAATAGGGTCTCAGAACATAAGGTAATTGAAGATTAACCAACGGATGTTTGTGCTTCATAGATGCAATTTTAAACCGTTAAATCACTCAGAAATGGGCTAAACCAGGATAAAAATTAAAAAAAGTATGGGTGGTCGGGATTGAATGTCAGCCCCACTACTGTTGCTGTACTCTTGGACAGATGAGCTTACCATAATATTTTTTGTCAGTAGTCATTATTAATTTTAATGACTCCTCCAACTTACAGCACAATGACATTCCCTTTAACATTCCCAAGCTATCCGTGGCTATTTATATATTATTCCAGAAGAGAAGATAAGAATGAGGACGCGGCATTGTACATTACAATAGCGCTAATGAGTTCGTTTGAACTTAAGGACACAAACAAGAGCAAACTTTTGAACTAGCCTACTTTGAGAGTTGAAGCTTAGTTGCAGCCGCAGCCCACGCGTAACTTTAGTAGGTAAAGTCCCATTTAGGGAGAGTCTTGACAATCATAATAGTACTAACTTAAAACAATTTTCAAATAGCCAAACGTGATTCATGTGATCTGTAGTTGTCACTTTTGATCAATATTAATATAAGTAGTATATACTTATATAGTAAACCATAGACTATACTGTCGATGACGGGGAGATTGAGGTTTGAATCTTGGTCGGGTGCACTGAGGGTTTTTTCCAAAGCAGTTTTTCAACCTTGCTCCACTAAAATGCGGGTACAATCCCTCTAAATATAACCTTCCTGATCTCTAAAACCACGAGTATAGTTAGTAAATGAGCGTACAAACCAAACGGATATAAGACGCGGTACTAAAAACACACACATTGGAATGGAATTAATCTTAAATGCAAAAACATATATAGGTAATTTTTAAAAGTATCCTGCTTCCAGAATCCTAATATAGGCCTTAATATAGTTCAAAGAATGTCTTGCATCAGAGAGCGTGTAGCCAAGAGTCTTGATTAGAAAAAAGTGGAAATGAAATCATTTTACCCCAAATTTAAAATATAGAATAAAATTTTGATTTTGATTTTGGTTGGAAGTACTGTTAAAAAAAATTGTCGACCTTGGGGGTCTTGTAAGGTGCTCAACTCAGGACCCAATATTCTTGGGTTCATTCCCAGCAGAGGTCAACGAATTTTTCTTATGCTATAAAAGTCAGTAGTACAACTTCCTTCAGAGGGGAAGTAAAGCCGTCGGTCCCATGTTGATTGTGGTATGAAAAACAACCCTCTTGAGATAGGAAATAATTTATCATTTTAAAGTTGTGGTGCTATTAAAATTAATATTAATTTAATTTGATTTTTTTAGCATCATGTCTTACAATTTTTTTTTATAAATAAAACCAATATTTTCTTAGCTATAAGCAAATATATATAACAAAATAATTATGCAGCTCTTTGAAAACAGATATAATGGATTGTTATGCTCTTTGGTGGAAAAAGATGTTCTTATTTACTCAATGTTTCTATAACCATGTATACTTTTTGGTGGAGTGTTTCTGTAACAATGTAATTTCATCTCACAAATCTTACAAATTTTTAGTAAAGTTGTAAGATAAAAGAGAAAGTCTGTGAGGTGCACTGTACTATTTATTAAATGTATATTTTACTTCGCATGCTTATCACCAGAGTTATTAATTACTTACACTGATATGTGGCCACTAGGACTTATGGTCAAGCTCATTTAGTCCATTATGCGGTAATGGGGAGGTCGGGGCACAATTTCCCCCTCTCCTTTCACGCAAATACCTTACTCATCCCTGGCCTATTATTGTAAGCGGATATCCCGGATGAGTAGTAATACGTGGTGTACAAATAAATATTAATCTAAGAGAAACATACAAGAATTGTGTACCCATTAGCAAGAAAAGAGTATGTGAAAACAGCATTAAGAAATTAGCCCTCGCGGCACTTGGTTGTGGTTAGAATCTCGACCTTCCCCAACAATCAACGATGCAAAGCTAATGCGATGTAAAGCTAACAACTTACCAATGCTCCTGATCCCTGGTGGTCTATACGTCATTCTTTGATCACGTTATGCACAATCTCAGTTGTGTTAAATGCCTACAATACATATCATTCTGTTTGCTAGGTTGCGTTGATAAGCACAAATTTAAGAGGAAATTCACCCGCATTGGTGGACATTCAGACTAAGATGTCAGTCTCGTCTAATCTGGTTTGTTGGTAGTGGAAAGGTCAGGGTTTCAGTCCAGCCGTTTGTAATAAAGCGTTTTCCCCTAAATGGTTTTCAACTCTCCATCTTCGAAAATGTGGGTACATTAATTCACCATTATAACTTCATCCTCCTTATTCCAGTAGTTAAATTTGTTCTATGAATGTCAACTAAAAGTTCAAGGAACCCTGGTATGATCACAGGCAGCACAAAGCATAATTTAGTATTTATGTACGGCTTCAGGAAAACATAATTTGAATACTTGCGTGTCCAGTTTTATAAGTCGTACGCTGGTATAGACGTCTACTTAGAAGGTTAACATTGAATATCACCCACTTCGGTGGTCGCGTGGTCCAACGCACTACTCTCGTGTTGGACTAGATTGTCAAAGATTGGGAGATCAGGGTTCGATCCCGGTCGGGTGCACTGAGGGCGGATTTCTCTATATGGTTTTCCACTCTCACTTCACGCCAAACTGGGTGCATTTATTTAAAAATAAACCTTCTCGATCCGTAGCCCATAAGTGTAATTAGTACATATGCGTATAACCCGAACGTATAGTAAGACACGCTGCTAAAAATATCTATATTAAATATCGAAACCCAAAGGGGGCACAATGTGAAGAATGCCCATACATACATAGGAATGCTTGTTTTGAAATAAAGCAATCGCCTCAAGTTCCCTGTCTTAGAGAGCGCTATTCTTGGACAAACTTCCAGAAGTAAGTTTGCAAGGAGACAAGCAAGCCTTACTTGGCACAGGATTGCCAAGTTCATAAAAAGAAGCGCGGTTAAAGACAAGACTCATTCTGTATTCTGCCTGATGGGTAGGCAACTTACCTTGCATATTTCCATCTCCCCCAACATGGTATAGTAAGATTTTGTTAGAAAGAAAAGAAGGATCGGTAACCTCTATGGATCCCGATAGACTTATAAACTCATCAAAGGTCCAGCGATCATCTTTTTCCCACGCAACTTAAGGTGGGATGGAAGGGGAAACCAGAAAAATCCAGTGATTGTCGCAGTTTTTATGTAAAAACATTTTTTTTTGCTAAAATAAATAAAATATTGCTCTAGTAGAAACATAGAGTTAAATTTTCTTCACATGATGATATCAACATTTCCTTAACATCTGTCATGAGCATAGCGGCATTAGATTAGAATCTTTTTAAATGAAGAGAAAAAGTTATCACTAAATTCCAGACCACCCTTGACAGATATTCAATAACTGTTGATATCACCAAGCGAAGAAAATTAAACACTAGGTTTGTACTGAAGCAATATTTTATCTATTTTAGTAACAACAAAAAATGTTTTGCCACAAATACTGAAAAAACTGGCTTTTTCTCACATCCCCTTCCATCCGACCTTAAGTTTTTGTTGGTTCATACATTTTATACATATTTCATAGGATCAACCTTCCTCAAATATATATGTCCTTAAACTTCTAGAAAAAAATATAGAATAACTACTAAAAATGTTTATTTTCAATTTTTCATACTAAACGGTATAATTTTCCTATGTAATTACTAATTATGACCAAAAGATTATTTTGGTCCCAATATAATGTTATTTTTTAAGTACTTGATATAAATAGGAGTTTAGATTACCCAAAATCGACTTTTTATGACCATGGAGTTTTCTAACTAGAATATTTCCTCGAGCTCAACCGATCGATCGCGATCAAAGAGCTGCCGATCCCTCATTTTAGAATATAAACAATGATGATATTATAAGATAGTATTAGTTGTATATTATTTTATATACAGGAATTGATATCTATAAAATGTGACAGCGGCAGATCACTTGAATTGACGTATAAATATTTGCAAGTTGTTTTAGGTAATTTTTTGTAACAGTGGGAAACTGTTCTTCCTACCAGAATCCTAGTATACAGCTCACCCGTGCTCGATCCATCCGCAGCGGTCAAGACATGGAACTGCTCTCTTTTCCTTAACACGTCTTACTGTCCGTTTGGGTTATACGCTTATATATTAACTACGCCAAAAGTTTTAGCGATTAGTAAGGGCAGATTTAGAGGAAATGTATTAAAAGTTGTGAGAACAGTGGAAAACTGTTTAAAAAAAAAATCTCTCGACAACTCTTAAATTTGCCCCTTGGGATCGAACAGTATTATTTAATATTGTGTGGTGTTGTTGGCTGCTACTTCACGTTATTTTTTTTAGGTAGGATATAAAAATTAGGCTTTATAAACACAACTAGCCTAAGATAGTACACCTAATACTGCAACTCAGGCCTTACGCTAATATATTATGTTTAGGTTTATTCGAAACTCCTTGAACAAACTTTAATGGGAGTTAGGGAACACTAAAATATTTCTTTTTCGTTAGTAAGTGTGTGTTTGTAGACGTCACCCTTTGGTGATATAGTGCGTTGAAGGGCGGCTGTAAAACTGCAGTAAATAAAAATATTAATACTTTCTGCTTTTCATTTATGTACCAACAGCAGCGCCCTTTATCACAAAAGGGTGACGTCTGCAGGAATACATTACATAACAAAAAAAGGTTTGTTTTAGTTAAAGTTTGTACAAAGAGTATCGAACCCTCCTGTATAGTGAGCCTAAACGGTAAACAAATATATCTCCTTGTTAGCACCATAGGGCATAGAACAAGTGTTCTCTAATCTTGTAGTTGGACTACTCTAATTACTAAACTGCAGGGACCAAAAGCTGTTTTTTTTAATTCACGTAGTCTTAATACCCGTCCGAGCTATACGCATTTTAATTACGCTAAGTTGTTTTTTTTAGCACCACATTTTACCAACAGTCAAGGTTGTACGCATATCTAATAATTACGCTAATGAACTATGAATGAGAAAAGATGAATTTAGAAAAAGTGTACCAAAATGTACGTGGAGGGAGTGTGGAAATCAATTTTGGAAAAACTATTAAAGGCACACCCTACTGGGATTCGAATCCCAATCTTCTTGTCATGAGTGGTCTAGACTATTCTAGAAGTGTCACCTTAAACAATGTAGCCACCGAAGCAGATTACGCTCAATTAATGGGTGAAGATGAACGATATTTGGAACAAATGTTACCGAATTTATGAAAAAGTTATAAACCATTTATGAAAAAATTGTTTCGGTAAATCCAACCGGGACTAGAACTCCCACCTCCACGCAAACCAGACCAAATGAGCATGACGTTCAGTCCACCCCCAAGGGCAGCTTTTATATTGAAGCATCTTAATTTGTCAACGTGGAGTTTGTGTTGTGATGCTTGGGACAACCCAATAGAAATGAAGTAAACTGGTACTTAATGATTGTTTATCTGAATCACCGGGCCAGATGTCCAGCTATGTTATTTTTGAAGTAGGTCAGTGGGTATGACATGTTTTTTACGATCGCTCTATGACCACATTTTGACTATGAAAGTGCTCACTTTCCAGAACATTCGTTTTGGCTGATCGTCTTGCGGCCCCTAAAGTATTAGCCGATTTAACTGTGGCCCCTTTATGGCCACGCTCTCTGTGAAAGAATTAATAGTTATCAATATTTAAAAATTGAAATTTATTTTATCATTTATTGTTTTTATCAATAAATAGATATTTAGTGTTTGCCAATATAAAAATATATATTGAGAAATCCCTCCCTTAAAGCATCCCAAATATCAACCCTTGATCCAAAAAATTACTTACAAAATGATTAACTTTGTGAGGTAATTGTGTTTCCTTGCTTGAATAAATTATCATTAATTTATGCACGGTAAGTTTTGGTAGGGTCATTTTAACCCTTTTATTTGCGAAGCAATCATTGTATGGTGCGTAAACGCTTAAGTATTTAATTACGTGTATGTATACATATATTTATACATACACATACTTTTTTCTTTTCAATGCGTCTCATACGGACCATCCATATATTTACACTAACAGTCTATGGATGAAATAATGGATGATTTAGAAGAAATGTACTTGTATTAGTGTGGCGAGAGAGGGAGAATTTTTCTAGGAAAAAATTAAGTGTTCACTATGATGATGTTTTTTATCACTCTTTGTCATTATGACCATATTTTTACCACGCGTTCTATTAACCCATTTAATAGTTTTGTCATTAAATGGTCATGCCTAGGTTTTCACCGCTCGTTATGTATTGGCCACGCTACTAACGTTATCTGTGAAGTGTACGCCCTAGAGAATGCGGTTGAGCTCCCTCTGTGAAATCCATATTCTCGCTCTGTGAAGCCCAATATGGCCTCGCACTTATCGCTGCTGCATTCCACCCTCTACAGACGAGCTGCATTCCACGGACATCACACTCTCCAGGTCTATATTCTAACTTCGACGTCTCTGTAGTGACGTTAACTGTGAATACTTTGACGGGTAGACAAAATGTTGAGGATCCGAGAGACAGCTGAAACTGGTTCCATCAAAGGACCCTCAAATAAGATTTTTTTTTTAAATTCAAACACACAAAAAATGTGATATTTTTCTTTTCAAAAATCTTATGTAAACACATTCGTAAGATGATACCAAGAAAGTTATTTGGACCATTTTATATTATTGTTAAATGTCAGGTTATATTATTTTTATCAACCCGTGATACCCAGGCTCTCTCTCATCTAGGATGATTTGTTATTTTATTTATATTCACCTACTTAGGGAGACAAGTAGTAACCATGCGATGTATTTAAGTAGTAACTATTATTATTATTATTATTATTAGGTGTTCTGTCTTACGAGTGATATATTCCTTGTGTCAGTGAATTTAGACTACCAATGCGTCTTCTGCCTCCTCCTTAAGCTCCCAGAATTTTCTTCTTTCTTTCAAGTCATCCAATATTTGAATCATCCTTTTGCCTAAGCTCCTTACCAAATCAACTTTCATGTGTATGCGTAAAGTTATGTGACCAGATATTGTCACTTTTCATTATATCAGTTCTATTGAAATAATATTAATAATAAAGTAATATATAATCATTGTTGACCGTGATCATATGTTTGTATTTTCTAAACGTGTCTTCTTACATATGTTTGTATTTTCCAAAAGTTTCTTTTTATCAGAATCCTACTGAGTGGGGTGGATATTTTTACTGCTACTGGAGAAAAATAATGTTGGTTTCAAGAATATTCTTAACGATAAAATAATAAGAAACAAAAAAGATGGATGAGAGCATGTTTGTATTTTCTGAAATTTTCTTCTTCTCAAAATCCTACTATACATTTATTGGTACTGGAGAAAAAGGTTTTAACTAACTATAAAAATATTATGAGCGATAAAATAATAAAAGGACAAAAAATCCACGGATGAGCGACTGGTGTGAAAAGCTACCGGAATATGGTTTTATATCTTTTTAGAGTTGTATTTTTAGTTTTACCAACATAAATTGATGATAATACAAAAAATTACTTATGTTAAGGCACAGTTTAAGTTTTTTTTTATCTTCGCTGCATACATTTGGGGTGGATATTGTAAGCTTTCTAAAAATAAGGATTTTAAGACAATGACTTAAAACCGTAAAATAAAGAAAGATACGTCACAATAAAAGAAAAATCCAAAGAGAGCACCAATTCAATCAAAACTTAAATCAATAAAAATAGAGACAATTTTAAATCAATAAGACGATAAAATTGCAAAGAGAAAAAGGTTTTTGTTTTTGTTCAACTCTGTATTATTGCCATTTCTTCAATTTTTAGAATTTTAAAAGTGGCACTCAGAACGTCTCCAAAGTTTAGTCCGTCCAAGAATTGACTCAATTCGCACTTTTAATTTTTATTTTACATTTGTGTTTTAGTTTAAAATTATCATCTATTTAGCTAATCGTATGTGGGCCCGCGGTCTAAATGTCAAGCTCATTTAATCTGGTTTGCTGGTCATATGGAGTCCAGAATTTTAATTTTTGCTGAGAGTACAGCAAATGATTTTTCATAATTGTTTCCTTCAGTGCCCCCAAGCAAGTTTGGCTAAATCTCCCCTATATTATATCTTCCTTATCTCTGTCACATAAGCACAATTAATATATTCATATAGCCCAAACGGATAGTCAAGTGAGGCGGAAAATCAATTTACTTAATAGAGGAAGAAAACGAACAGTTTCGATTCCCGTGTCTAGGTGTCATTTTTTAATTTACAAATAATTTCCTTTTAAATGTACCCTGATATATCGTTGTAAGCTGCATATGAGATATTCTCCACATAGCCAATAATATCAAATAAACTCTTTCGATAGTCGCAAACTTTTGATCTAAATCATATATTTCATGTTATGGGTTCGATTAACAGAACTGTCGAAAAAGTATAGCTAGGGAAATTGGGAGTTATTTTCTCAAAGTGCATTATTGATGGATAGAGAACTAGATAATGTGTTTAATTTAAACTAAAGCTATGTTATAATTAATTACGGTAATTTGTTTGTTTCCAGTTGGTTCCGTAGGTGTAAGAAAGTGTTTTTCACATCAATATTCCACAGAAACATAGGTCTCACAGATTGGAGTTGCTGAAAGGGCTGCCCACATAGATAGTGAACCCAACTATGATTCGAAATTATTGAGTTATATTTTAAACTGGTACGTCATGCATTGCTAAGTATTATTTCAATATTATCCTAGGAATGAAACATATTAGCCTACTGAGCACAGTTCTACTACCAAGGCTCAATATTTTAGAAATGCTTGAAAACCACGGGACACCGTTTGCTCAACTGCACTGATCATCACATCATGCTATATCATCCGCAGCTGTAACCAAGCGATCTTGGATGTTATATTTTCATCTCCGCTAACAGGGGCATCGAAGTTCGAATCTCAGTTGGGTGTATTGAGGGTGGTTTTTCCAAAATAGTCTTCCACTCTCCTTTCAAACAAACTCGAGTAGACTTCACCTAAATATAACCTTCTAATCCATAATACTGTTAGCGTAATTAGTATATAAGTGTATAACCCGAGCTGGTAGTAAGATGCGGTGCTAAAAACAAAAAATCCAAATTGTACCTTTTCACTTTGCCTCTTGGATCCAGATGTCAATAGACCTAACATGTGTTGAGAGTACCAATAAAAATAATACGCATCACCAACAGGGGTCCACCAAGTTTGTACCGTGAGTGTATCGGCTTAGTGTGTCGATCGTGATAGGAAAGTATGCAGGCACTCTCCCATTAACCGGTATGTAGCTGTGGTATGGTGGGCAAGACGCGACACAAGGGGTCAGAGTTCAATGCCGACCAGTGCCGGCAAATCTAGCTCTTTATGGAGTAATATTACTGAAACGTCGACCAGGAACACACCTGCAGCGGTGGCTGAGCGCTATCAGTCATTACACTTGCAATTATCACCGTTGACGCGTTAATTTTTGGCTCGAAGGCTTGAGGAAGGGTTTCCCATTTCTGACCACCCTTTTCACCCATATTACCTACATTTAAGGTAATAATATCTCTTACGATATATGTACTTGTTAAATAATAACCATCGAGTTTGATTTAACCCACTTTGGTGGCTGCGTGGCCTAACACGCAACTCTCGCAGTAGGCTAGACTGCTGATGAAGAGGAGATCGAGGTTCAAATATCTGTCGGGTGTGATGTGAGGGTGGTTTTTTCAAAATGGTTTCCCACTCTTTATCCACGCAAATGCAAATATATTTTCTCTAAATCCAACCTTCCCTGCCCCTAGAACCATTAGCGTGATTAGTACCCGAACGGGTAGTAAGACGCGGTGATAAAAGAAAAGTTATTTGCTGATATTGAAGATGAGTGCGACTCACAAAGTTGGAATTCCTAAGCAATTGATATATATTTCACGCTGACGAAAACATTTACTTTGATGAAACAAATAGCCGAAACTATTGTTAATGCGTTTTAGTGGGGATAGTCCCTCATAGATATCATATTCTGAAAATTGAAAAATGACACCTGGACACGGGAATCGAAACCGGGACCTTCGGCTTAGTACGCCGATGCTCTTACCACTGAGCTATCCAGGATTCGTCCCGTGCCCATGGTCATTCTTCACTCATAGTTTAAGGCAGAGTCTAAGATGGACGTGCGGAAGTCGTCAGCTTATAAACATGTGATTATCAAAGATCACAGCCATCAGACAACGCAGCCATTAGCGACTCGGTAGTTGGCAGTTTAGCAGCCATTCGACAATTATAATATATATATATAATTGTACAGTATTTACATATATTAATGAAACAAATAGCCTAAACTATTGTTAATGCATATTAGTGGGGATAGTCCCTCATGGATATCATATTCTGAAAATTGAAAAATGACACCTGGACATGGGAATCAGAATCAGAATATGATATCTATGAGGGACTATCCCCACTAAAATGCATTGAAAATAGTTTCGGCTATTTGTTTCATTAATATATGCCGAAGGTCCCGGGTTCGATTCCCGTGCCCAGGTGTCATTTTTCAATTTTCAGAATATGATTTACTTTGATCTTTCGCGACTCTCAAGATACAATATCCTTCAGAGAAAGAGAATACGAATATCACAGTATTTACTTGCTTATTTACATGGAATATATGATGTGCATGAGTGGTAAGTTACAAGTCAATTGTTCATAGATTTTAAATAAAAGGGCTACCTATATTTGAAAAAATGTGACTGGATAGGGGTTAGAACCCATCAATGTAAGGGTACAATTATCAAGTATATAGTATGGAGCCTGCTATAAGCTTCAGGGATTATATATTGAAAAAATAATAAACTTAAAGTTCTCAGTAAAAAAAAATAGTAGGACCAAATCGTGCATAGGCTACTGTATCCTGTATAGCTAGTCTGTAATAGTTCAGAACAAAACTTCTGAAAATAGTTTATCTATACTCCGCATGATTTTGGTAGGAAGAACAGTTTAAAAAATACCAATATTTTTTTGTGGTCAGTATTGCTAACAATTTATAATATTATTAATAAACCTATTATTTTACTGGTATTTATATTATCTATCAAAGGTGACATTTATAAATCATAATACTTGACGGACGAATATATTAAAATTATTTTAATAACTTTTGTAGCTATCAAACAGTGTTCTTCCAAGCAGAATCCTCCTTAGTATAGCTTTAAACTAATTTATATTCATTAAAATAGTTTATAAATTTATTTATGTTGTAAAACACCCCTCATATATACATTTTATCAAATTGTTATGATAAATTTTCCAAAAAGTTTAAATCATTAAAAATCAGCCATATGTAAACTAACTACTCTTAATTTTAGAGCAAGAATTAAAATCATGATTTCACCATAAGGCATGGCCATATAACGTCTAAATACGAAATACATATCCGTGGATATTTTATATCACCTCTATCTAAAATATTTAAATACATGTTGGCATTTTGAAAAATGACTACGCCAACATTTATTTCAGTTAAAAGAAGATCAAGATCAGGCCAATGCAAACATTTTTCATTTCATACAATAAATAGCTACACACGCGCACACCATAAAATAGTTATTATTATTATTAGCACCGCGTCTTACTACCCGTTCGAGTTATACGCACTTACGCTAATGTGTAATGGTAGGATGATTGTGAGATTAAATGGAGGACCTACAGTTTAACGTGGAATCCGAACCACGGTGGAGGCCTGGCATTCCCCACATTCACAAGATGTCTTGTCAGAGGTGAAGGAAGGGTTTGGTAATCAGATAAATCTGTGCCGGGACCAAGGATTGAACCCCGGCCGCCAGCATAGAAGTCTGACACCTTACCCCTAGACCGGCAGGTCATCTCATAAAATAGTTAAGTGACATTTTAGTGGCATTAAAATGTTCATAAAAATTAGGATCATCAGTTGCCACTAAATTTTCCTCGACTTTCATTTCTTCAAATATGAAATCGCGTGGACTCATGAATCCCATTTTTGTTTGGTTTTAAATTTAAAAGACCCAGAGTATTTAGTTTCCGTTCAGGCTCCTAAGCTTGTCATTTGAAAAATTGTTCATGTTTCCAATTAGTTGGTGATATTTTCTTGATCCAGCTTCAGGACCATCTGACTAAAATTCACTGAGAAGTAGGCCTACGCATTAAAATTTAACTCTTCTAATAAATATTTACCAACTAGAACAAGTGGTTTTTTTTAAATTCAACTCTTATAGTAAATATTTACAAGGCACCACAAGTTTTTTAGAAATATTATTATGACGAAAATAGATTATTACAACACCAGGATGCCATTATTTTTTAAATACAAATTTCCTGGGTTTTAAAGTTTGTTAAGAAGGAATTAGTATTTTCTCGGACAGTGTAGAGAATGGCCTATAGGAATTAAACTTCATTTTTCATTAAAAATGAATAGCTTAAGACTTTGTCATTTATGTTTAGAACACAATGATTTTACTTAAAGAGAGACGTTTTATGGTTAAATTTACACAGTTATTAGTTATTATATTATATAATACAATACTATTGGGTGAAATAAAGAGTGGGAGTTAAGTAGGGGTGTGCGAGTACTCGAGAATTCGAGTTTGAGTCGAGTTTTAGTAGCTGCTCGAAATTGATTCAAAAAATTATTTACAAAACTTGAAAAATTGGGAGTACTCAAAATTTTTGAAAAGTCTTAATATAATTAATTTTAATCAATTTTTAAGATATTATTTCATAGCAAATAGAGTGCCTTAATATTTCCTTTTGTCTAATTTAAAAATGGTTGACCTATAGTTATTATGTTAAATATATTATAAAATCCTAATGTGTGTGTGATTATAATTTTTTTCAGAAAAGAAATTATATGTTTGTACTCATTATTTATTAGATCTATTAGAGAAATTCACCCTGAAATATTTATTGCTTTATATTACTAGAGTTAAAAAAAAGTTATGTTTTTATTTAAACATGATTCGAATTAGACTAGAAATGAAAAATTCCTACTCTCACACCCTTAAGGGACAAGATAATTGTTCGAATCGGCGTGGCTTAATTTTTCATGTTTTTTTTAAAATATATATTCAAGCAGTTTGCAGTTAAATGTTCCAAATTCACAAAATATTCCGTATTTTCTTTTTAGATTTTCTCCAACTCCTTGGGTTTTCCCGCCGCTTGGTATGGTACACAACAATAAGAAGCAAGGTTGTAACGCACCTGGTAAATCTAGAGAACCGGGAAAATACAGGACTATTTTGTGTCTGGAAAAACCAGGAAAACACAGAGCATTTCACCAAAAAAATATATTAAAAACTCTTGAAATATTTGTGAATTTAAGACATCAAACTTCCATCTTTTAAATAGTAGGACCTTTAATAAAATAAAAAGCAAATTTAAGAAATAACGTCTCATCTTTTACTTTATGCATAGGGTCGAGGTCCTTGGATATACTTGGGAACCATACCTGAATAATGTTGGACATACCCTTAACCAACAAAAACCCCAACAACAGTTATGTGAATGTTCCTAAGAGTGGTGGAAGGGGGGGGGGGTATATAATATATAAGATATATAAAAACTTTACTAAATGATGAGCTGTATTAGGGAATACCGAAATAAAGTATACACAGTAGTTGCAACTCACTGAATGTTATTATTGTGTTATATTTTACCATACCAAAATTATAACTAGGAGACGTCCGTGCAAGTTATAATATTATTTTTACAATTAAAAAAAATATATATTTATGATTCCTGTTTGTAAAAACACTTAAGAAAATTCCTAAAAAATGCATAGCCTAATATTTTATATTCTTTAAATTGTAAAGATATATATATATTAATAAGACAAGGATCCAATAAAATGATTATATTTACTATTTAAAGAATATATAATATGGTCCATAAATTTAAAATATTAAGCCATGAATATTTTTTTAGTTAATGGTATATTACAAACGGTATGTTAATATTTAAAATAAAATAGTAATGTTATGTAGGAAATAAAATATGATATTGTTTAGCTACTGTCCTTCTTTAAAGTTTTAAAAATTTTCACAGCAATGATTGCTAGGATATAAAAAAAAAATCTACTTTATAAAAACAGGTGACGACTTTTTTTTCTCTCTCTATCTCACTCTAGTGTGTTGACATAATTATGAAACACACGAGGTTTTTAACTTGATCCAATTTTAGTGTTAAGTCCTACTGACGTACACACGAAGCGGGAATCACCCCCCAACTTACTAATTAAATCAGTATCGCCCTCGTCCTCTCTATTCGTTGTAAGAAGAGTACGGTGTTTTATTTCTATTCAACGCGTAGCTGATGGAATCGACGAGCAGGGCTTCATAAAATCCTTTTGTTGTGACCCCCCAAATGACGTCACAAATAAGGAGTGGGGTGGGTGTGACGGGGTCGGGAGGTCAAGGGTAAACTCGTTTCGTTGTTTTATGAGCTTAACCTTATTGAGATTACCTGTCAATTGATTTTTTACTAACCGTGAGGTGAGATTCAAGTCACCTTTAGGAGGCTGACTGAAATCATGTGGGTTCTTTAAATATATGTGTGAGTTTTGTTGTTGTTTAGCACCACATCTTACTACCCGTTCGGGCTATACACCTATATTCTAATTACACTAATGTGATATGGGTCAGGATGGTTTTAATTTATATGAAGTGATGTAGGGAGAGTGAAATACTATTTAGGGAAAAAACTCAGTGCACCCGACCAGGATCGAACCCCAATCTCCCAGTCTTTAGAAGTTGAACGATGTTAGGTTAGTCTGTAAATAATGTGGTAATATAACCTTGTGCTTATAAAATATTAGCAGAAGTACCCGGCGTTTTCTAGGAGAAAACGTATTTGGTTTCTTTGCTTCGAATTCCGGTTTTTGGTTAATTATTTAATAAAATCTAGTCAAATTTTTGCTTGGGATGCACAATTTCATGCACAGGGGTTACTCATTTTTAGAATTTCAGACCTTTGTGTGTGGTAGGTATTATGCAATGCTCATGACAGAAAAATAAACACCTCATTTAATTAATACAACATACATTTAATTAAAAATAAATCCCAAAGATGGTTGGTTCTATACTCAAATACTGTATGTTAAGTTCTAATCCAGTAAAGAAGACTCGTGTTTGTATAAATAGGAAATGCCAAGGTCGATGTCTTCAAAGTATTATTTAAATTATAATCAAATCAAATGTGTAGCTTAGTGGTCTACTATTTAGTTATCGTTTGAATAATAAATTAGTTTTATTTCTAAAGATACTTGGCACATTTAAGATTTCCGATTATAAGTGGGTTTTCTCCCTCGTGACTTGCATAGTCAATCTTCACTTTCATCAACCAGGGTTCAAACACAGCCCTTCTGGAGACACTCGAATGTAGAAGACCAACTAAGAGTAACACCCTAAGAGCATATCTCGTGGCCGACTAACTGAGAAATTGTGGAGATATAGTTTTAAATACCGGTCGGGGGTACTGAGAGTGTTTGTTTAGACGGTTTTAAATTATCCCTCCATCAAAATTTGAGTACACTTCCTCTAAGTTTAACCTTCCTCATCCCTAACTCTGTAGCGTAGATGGCACATATGCGTATAACCTAAATAGGTAGTCAGGAAAAAACAAGATTACGCCCTAGCAAATCCACCATACCTGAAAAATAGTATACTCTTTAAATATAATTTCCTAAAATAAAATAAGCTATGGTCCGATTTTCTGAAGAAGTGCCTTTTGACAGTTAGAAAAGTAGCTAAATCTAAATTCACGTATCCATACGTCAAGTCGAACATCATCTGACACTTTAGGTAAATATTATCAATAGCCAGAAACTAACACTAAAAATATGGTAAAATTTCGTCAATGTTGGTCACAAAAATAGGTGTTTGTATTGTCTAAAAGACTTTTCCTGTGAAAATAGGACCGTACCTGAAAATATATATCAGTGATATTCGAAAGAAAGCCGCCAATTCCTTCATAAAATGATGTGAAATTTGTTAAATAGGGTTGGGGGAGGGGGTTGCATGTTGAAATATGTACGAGCCGAGGCTGGGTGCAGCATACGAGTGGCTGGGAAGATAGGGAGAGTGGGGCTATAAATATTCACATGTTATGGCCGGTCCACACTGAATGGCGAGGAAAAAAGTGTGAATGGATTAGAGAAAGGGGAAGAATGCAATTTGACTTTCTTCAATTTAAAACAAGTATTGCATTCAATTAATATAGGCAAAGCTAAGTTAGATAAGGCTCTGTTAGGTTTTGTTAAGTGGAGGAGAATATATATACAAGAAGAGTGGTGCAGGAATGGATAAGATGGAGGCAGCTGGTGAGGTCGGTGCAAGATATAAAGCAGGAAAGTGCAAACTTACTTACAGGAGGACTAGAAGAAGAAGAAAATGTTTGGTTGTCCAAATACATTTATTCATATTTTTTTAAAGATTAATTAAAAAATAATAAGACATAATAAACTGACATGAACATATATTAGTGGCTAAGTATGTTTTTAAGTTCGTCGTTCAGAAGATTTATATGCTGGGGTGTGAGATGAGTGAAACTGTGAGGAGGTGATTCTCAAGAGATAAGACAGATACTAATCAGAAGTCAGTTTCTAAGATCACTTTTTCAAAGTTTTATGGTTGAAAACACTTGTTCGCATGAATATGAGAATGCAAACATTGTCATATATTTTTGGACATGATTTACTAAATTTTTAAATTTTGATTTTGACGTGATTTTATAAAAATTCAGTTTTTTTTGTGTGTGTTTAAAAAAAAGGCTACTTCATTACGCAACCCATTTAAATTGTTTATCCCGTGGGCCGGGATGAACATACCGGCGGGCCGTAAGTTTGTCCACACCTGATCACAGGATTGTGACATTCATAAGCTGCAGTGTTTAAAACAGTCTACGTAAAATACATGAGTATTGATTAATCTCGCTTAAACTATATTAAAGCTATTTAAGAGTTAATTTAAGCTCTGATAAGTTCGTTTTACCTAATAGATCGTAAAGAAGTGAAATTGTGTTGGTTGGAGCTACTTAATAACGAAATAAGTAGAAACTATTGTGAATTATTCATTTATTAAACTGGTCAAAATCCTTCAAAGTTTTTTTAATGTCGATTTATATGTTTTTTATAGTGTTCCTATTATTTATTTATTTTTTGCCTAATGTGACAAATATAAGGATATGGGTATATTTTCAAGCTAAACCTCACTCTGTATGCGTGTGGCATAGCTAATTTACAATGCCAAAGCTTTGGAGTGGTCTAGTAATTATTTGAGTCCTTTATTAAATCAATTTGAGTTATTTAATAAATCAATACAATATCCCACAATTTTTTTTGTAAAGTAAAATAGTAGAAATTACTAAAAATAATTGTATCAAGGTCGATACAACTTGTAGGTTTTCGAAACAAACAAAAAGTCCTTTTACCAGTATTTGATTTACATAGAAATAAAATTAAAATCTTATTTTAACTATTTTGTATAAAATTCTTGTCACAGTAGTTATTAAAACCAAATATGTCTATACTTTTGCAAAAACAACTTTAGTTAAGGAAAAAATTAAAAGTTTGTCTTCTGCTTCGTAGTTAGAAAATTATTGCAAACATATTTGTGAGTTTTAAGGAATTTTTCAAATTTTTCTACCTTCTCCCCGTCACATCAAATTCTCTGGTTTAACCACGTTTCTTCCGTTGTTTCAGGCACGTAAAAACCCCGAGTATGTCATTATTATTTATTAATATTATTATTATTATCATTAATACGTGACTGTAAACCGTGTAGTTAGTTATCTTTGTGCGAAAACTTCTCCACGAACGCTGTCATTTACAGATATTCTCAGTTACATTCTCTCTCTTCTTAGCGCCATTTCGCAATAATGTTGCTGAGTTATAACTACCATGTTGTGCACATCACTGTAACACACTGGTCTGACGTGAATACTAGTTTGGAATCTGCCGACTACTTTCTGAACCGCAACGGTACTTACACTTCGTTTACCCTCATAACTTACTTTGACTTACTACCCTATGGTTTTAATTTATAAGCCACATTATAATTGAACTTTGTAATGGATTAGATAGCCAAGCTATTATGTTTGTTAATTACGGTTATAGCTGCACCTAAATGTAATATTCTACAAATGGAAAAAATGAAACCTAGATGCGGGAATCGAACCGGAAACCTGTGGTTTACTACGCCAATGCTATACCACTAAGCCAGCGGTTCCCAAACTGTGGTTCACGAGACCCCTGGGGGTTCGCCAAAATATGTTTGTAATGGCAAACGTTTGCAGCACTTTGTGAAGAAATGGGAAGAATTTACAACTGTTTATCGTCTCACACTGAAGTCTTGAGGTAGAACTCTTTACAAGATTGTACGAACTTAAACACGAAGTTTTTGTTTTTCTTGCCTACTATCCCTTTCACAAAGCAAAGTGTATGCAAGATCAAATGTGGCTCCAGATTTTGACCTATTTGGCAGACATTTTCGCAAAAATGAACCGTTTAAACCTAATTCTTCAGGGGGCAAATATTAAATTTTTTACTGTGCAAGATCATATCGAGTCATTAATAAAATAAGAAACATTGGGAAACGAGTTTAATTAGCAATCAAACGGAGTGCTTTGATACCATTCACGACTTCATGGTAGAAAATCATCTTTCTTTGGACGAAATTGTAAAGAACGGGGTTATAGAACACTTGAAGGGACTTGGAAAAACCTTCAGAGAATATTCCCCAGCCTTGTCCAACAATAACAATTGGATTTGCAATCCTCTGGAAGGGAGAGAGAGCAGTTTTGAAATCCTCCACATTAAGCGTGAGTGAAAAAGAGCAGCTCCTTGAAATTTCCACTGATTTTAAATGAAAGAAACACTAAAAATCTTTGTCATTAATTGGTTTCTGGTTAAGTTTAAAGGGGGAGTGCCCAGTGTTAGAGAATAAAGATAGTAAAGCTTTGTTACCATTTTCTTCTACATATTTGAGCAAGAAATATTTTTCTTCGTGTGCCTACTTAAAATATAAATACAGAAACCAGCTGTGCTGAAAGTGACTTGAGACTTTATTTACCGTCCATGGTTCCTGACTTTAAAGCTTTGTTTCATCCAAAGCAAGAACATCCTTCTCACTAAGTCACGTGAAGAGGTGAGTAGCTGTTAAAACTTGTTGATAAATTTGAATCTTAAATCGGCATGGAATTTTGTGATTAAAGGAGATTATTTCAGTTATATCAACGGAGCAATTTCTAATACCACTTTAAAAAACATGTGAAATATTATAGTATTGTGACACGAATGATTAGAAAATGTTACTACAGTACTTTGCTTATTTAATTTCAGCTTTAATCTTTAAAACAAATGTATAATTATTTGAACTTGTACTTAAGTAGTTTCAATATTATTCCATTATATTTGATGGGGTATCCCAAAGTACTTACAGAGATATAGTAGGTTAATTTAAAGGTATTAAACATTTTGATTACAATTACTAGCTAAATTTAAATTTATATGAGTGGCTATGGATATTTACCAGGGGCTGTGAAAGAAAGGGGTTCGCGAGTCGAGAAAGTTTGGGAACCCCTGCACGAAGCTACCGAAGAACTATCTCGCACTCAAGGTCATTCTTCACTCATATTTTAAGACGAGAGTATATTATGAACGTGCTGGTTTCTTCAGCTAAATATTATTTATGAGTGCTTAATTAAGATTTTAGAAACTTATAAGTGTATTTGAATCAAGTCAAATTTTAGTATTACTTTAGAAGTGATTTTTAAAACTTTTATTATCTCTTTTTAAAAATAGGATTTAGTAATTTCATAACTAAAACATGTGAGTAATACACCAAGCACACTAATGTTATTTATTACCTATAGTTCTTCGTTTTTGATAAGTTATCATAAAATTTGATATTAAGTACGAAGATGTTTTTGAACAATATTCATAGTTCTTGCCTACCCCATAGGAGAATGGCGTGATTAGGTATGTAGGTATATGTAGTATTCATCTACCTCACAAATGTTTTGTTAGCTTCCTAAAATAAGTCAGCTTACATCCCTCGTCACAGTAACAAGACCGAATTTGGAGGAGGTGATTATGAAAATCTTTCTAATATATTTTCTACCTTAAGAGAAGGCGAAAGTCGCCGTGAACTGACTATATATCTTCAACTTGTTTTAACTATAGTATCCCCTTTCGAATAATACTCTGATACCGATTAAATGTACCCCAACAAAGGGCAAGGCGAGTTGAGGCGAAATTCGACCGGTTTTGACAAAGACTGTGAGGCTTTATTTGGTGGGTTATTTCCCAATTCTTGATTAGATTAAAGAGTAGAAAGAAGGTGACGCGTTGGTCGTGCCATGTTGGTAGCACCCTTTCGAAAATTGGAGGTGTTAGCACTCACCTAAAATAAACCATTAGTATTCGTGCCTGATAACCTCAATTCTAGCAACTGGGCAATAAGTTGTGCGCCATTTAATTTGTAGCTACCTTCCCTGGCTTCCATCAGTGATTTTAAAATTGCCAAGAAACGTTTGTCACTTTACTATAGAAGGTCCGTCATTTATTGACACATTCGAGATTTAATAACAACAAAAGAATCTGTGTCTTAAGCATGTTAATGAAATATCTCACCATTTATCTTATTTTATATAGTGAAATATTGGAACTTTTATTTTCAAATATCTTAGTTCTTAATATCCAAAATAAAGAGAGTATTTTTAAATACCAGCAATCAATGCTTGGATTTGGAAGTTTTTAACTGTTTGCTAGGTTTTATTGAAAAATTAGTAATAGTATAATTTGAAATTACTCAAGTAACCAAAACTCTTGGGTCAGAGAGTCAGACACAAGCACACTTACGTCCATGCTCATCCAGAATTATTACTAGCTTGGTAAAACATCAACAACAAAAAGTTACTATTTCTTCCCATCAAACGTTTCAATTTCCTATATTACAAGATTCCACAACTTATTTTAATGGTAGCCTTCCACCTCTTCTACAAATGTCAAGGAATTTTCCTTTAAAAGATATTTGATATTTTCTCCATTTCGTTCACACAAAACTTGGGCTCTGCGTCCACATTTCTTTATTCCCCTTTTCTCTGAAAGCAAACGCTGCAAATAGCTTCCCTGCTCGGAATGTCTTCTGCAAAGAAAGTAATGCTTGTGTACGATGCAAGACTTTCAGTTTATTTGCTGGCCTCTCTTTGTCTGTTTCTTGTACACAAAACACCGGGAACCTCAACTTTAAAACTACTGCTTAGTACTTGAAAAAGTAGGGGGGGAAAAAGTTCAAGAAGAGAAACATTCTTTGTACACTCGGATCTAATACAGTCTAACCACAATTCTTGTATGAGCTCCTTCTGTCTTTAATTAGTTCGTCTAGCACAGGGATTAATAAAGGATTATTCAAAGAATTAGGGATGAGGAGGGCTCAGTCCAATTTTTTTAGAACAGTTAGAAACGTTACTAGATCTACTTTCACATAGTCATACTTCAAGCCAAGATGTCTGTAGATGTTACTTTTGATAGATATTACCAATATAGTACATGTAAACTAACACATAATATGGTAAAATGTTTTTAATATTGGCTAGAAAAAATATATTTGTAATTTCTAGAATAAAACTGCATTGGATTTAGAGAAAGTTTGCATAATTTAATTGGAAGAAAGGACGGGGAAAATATGCAGAGCCAAATTAGAAGTGAAAAATCAGCCAACGTGCACCCCATCAGGATTCGAACCCCAACCTACCAATGGATAGCAAGTAAAATTAGTCTAGTATCTTAGACCACGTCTAATGATTCTCTATTTATCATTATCACTCGAGGCAAATGTTGATACAGTTCAGATAATTTGCCATCCTAGTCCTGTTCTCTTAGGCTAAATAGTTTAGTAATTTTAATCTATTGACAATTGAGTACAATAATTTAGATCACCCAACAAAATGTGTTTGAATCTGCGTTTTATCATTAACAGATACAAAGTTAGGTTTATATTTCTCACAAAACATGAATATATCATGTAAATAGAGTTTCTAACTTAACCTAAGAAAGCACACTAAAGGGTAAATAACCAAGATCTATATAAAGACTGTAGTGACTGGAGTAAAATAAACCAACCTACACAACTTACTCGGCCAAATCCTTATTTGAGTCGTTGGCAAATCTGTCAACTTACATTTAATTATACGTATGCAATGTTAACTTATTGACTGAACACGAGCATCAAACTAATGTAACTGTGAAAGGAGAAACTTTAATTTCATGTGTTATAATGGTTTCAGCAGTGTAGAGAATAGAACCCTACCGCGGATTTAAGGTTTGCATTAAAAATTCGAGCCCCAGCGTGTCTGCCACCATAAATTAGAATATATTTAAAGCGTGACGACTGAGGGGGCGCCAAACGAAGCGTTGACATAACCATAAATATCATGTTATTTAAGAAGTGTTTTGTTTTTAGAAATACGGTTCATTCTATCGTGGAGGTGAAAGGTACCATAATATTTATCACCATACAATTTTTAAATGATTCGTGAAAAGGCGAAATTATCTCATGTTCAACTAAGATTAACGCGAAGTATTGTTTGATCAAAGTAAATGGTTGGAAACAAAGATCTAGCCTCCCTCTAAGAAATAAAGTCATTTTCAAGAGGGGCCTAACAGAACATTTCTAAGATAATTGAGAAATGTTTTAGTAAGTTTGAAGCTTAAGAAGTGCCATTCCCAGCAGAAACCTTGTGTTTACTCATTATAGTTTAAAGTATATGTAAGAAATACAGCACCGTGAGGTTATGTCTCTTTGGGTAAGCGGCACCCTTAAGATGGTGAGAACTATAACACTAGTTAAGTTCAATATATTTGCAGTTTTTATAGCAAATATAAATGTTGGCCAAATTTTTACATATAATTATCGTAAATGCTATTGGAATCATTTATCATGATGATGATAATGACATTTGAAAGCTATTTTAAAATAAAGAAATAAATTATTGTTTAAATTCCACGAGGCAAATAGAAACATGTATAACAAGAACTGTTGGGATTATAAACCAGAATACAATAAAAATAATCTACTCAATCAATAGGCCTATTATATTTTGTTCAGAAAGGTTTATTAGCTAAAAAAAACTATTTTAAAAATTACGAGCCTTAGCTTGCTTTCCCTACCACCCCAACTATTTGTTTATCATCATGTCTTACTACCTGTTCATGCTAAACGCATATAAGATAATTAGCTTAATGAGGTAGGGATGAGGAACAAAGCATTTTGGAAAGAAACTGGGGAAACCATGTAGAAAAAACCAACTTCAGTAAAGCTGACCAGGATTCGAACCCCAATTTCCACGTCATAAGCAGGCTAGTCTAACATGAGAGTGACTTCTTAGACCAAGACTTGGCAACCTTTACGAACCCCAACTGAGCTACAAACATATCAATGTTCCTATGACCATCCATAGTTTCTCCACTCTACTTTTGATACTACCCTCTCCTATACAAGTTATATTATTTATTCCTTAAAATCAATACTTATGTTGATTATCAATATTATTATTAGCACCACGTCTTATTACCCGCTAGGGTTGTACGCACTTACGCTAATGTGTAATGGTAAGGTGATTGTGAGATGAAATGGAGGACCTACAGTTTAACATGGGATCCAAACCACGGTTAAGGCCTGGTACTCCACACATTCACAAGTTGTGACTAATACACGTCTTGTCAGAGGGGAAGGAAGGGTTTGGTAATCAGATAAATCTGTGCCGGGGCCGAGGATCGAACCCCGCACCCCCAGCACAGAAGTCTGACACTTTACCCCTAGACCAACAGGTCACCAATACTTATGTTCTCATCTGTATAAAAAATAAAATAAATGTATATTTTCATATTACACCATTTTATTTTCTTGTAATACTGTCCAATCCCTTAGCTCAGTCGGCAACGTGACTGTCTACTGATCTGAGGGTCCCGGGTTCAATTCCCGGCATGACTGAAAAATTAATCATGGGTAAAATGGGGGTTTAACTTATTACAGTTATGAATTAACGGCAGGGGACTGGATGTTGTGCCTATCCTAATCTTAGTTATATTTTAAAACATACGATGCTATGACAAGCTTAGAAAGATGGAAGTGTAAAATATATGACTGGAATCAAAAAAACTGATCCAGGCCACTGATTGGAAACATTAATAGATGTGAATTTTCTTATATTACCAATTACGTCCGATTAATGGGTATTTTGGTCAGACTCAAATAATATTTGAAAGTGCTTTATATATTTTGCCGGTTTAAGACCAAAGATCGACTTTTAGTGACAATATAGTTTCTTACTCAATCGACAGAAAATTGACGAGTGATCGACCTGACAATCGCAATTGACTAGTTGCCGACCTGTGTCTTAGACCAATGTGGTTGGTCCAATTGGCAGC
Organism: Timema californicum; assembly: GCA_902141385.1. NCBI lineage: Eukaryota > Metazoa > Arthropoda > Insecta > Phasmatodea > Timematidae > Timema > Timema californicum. The sequence continues at coordinate 105,407 of CABFOW010000987.1, forward strand.
CGGTGGGTTAATTGCGGTCCACGCTCACTGAAAATGTGGCCCTCACAGTATTCTGTAGGAGAATCATAGGAAAAATTTCAGTCGCAGATATGAAATAGATAATGATAAAAATAAAAATATGTATTTTAAAAGGTCATAGTTGGATTTTATAATGCAATTTTTGATAAATTAATATGTGTTTAAAATATATATTATATAAAAAGTTTTTTTTGTGTGAAAGTGTGCATGCGTGCACATTTTTGAGAGATTAAAACACTTTATTTTGCAGTAAAATTTGAAAAATGTTACCAACCAAAATTAAGATTTACTTTCAAATATTGAAAATAATTGTTTATTAAGTGTTGTTTGTAGACCTATATTCAGTTGATGAGATTAATAATTAATAATTTAGTCCACGGTGCAAAAGGATAATCTGACTAGGCCCTCGGAATGCAAAAGTTTGGGCCACTATTCCTTAGACAATTATGCCACTTAAGTGGCATCCCAACTTAATGTATCAAGCAATTAGTGCATTATGCAACGTTTATAACCGCTAGAAGAAAGTAATGAACATTAGACTGAAAGTGTGTGAGTGTTTTTAATAACTACACTCTCTCGCGTTTGTAAACTAATTTGTAAGAAAGTTTATTCAAAAAATGATTAAATGGGTATGTTACACGATGTAATTAAAGTCGAGGAAGTAGAGGTTAGAATTACTCTCCCTTCTCATTCGTTTAAAACTGTGAGAAGTGGGCTAAACGTTGTGCTAAACTAGGGTTCAATTATCATAATTATTACGATAAGATTCAACTGTTACGGGTTTACATTGTATTAGTAAGTAGTGGGAATGACGTAGCGAAATAAAAAATCTTGGAACAAGAACGTGTCAAGTGCCTGTAAACATGTCTCGTGATTATTATTTTTTATATATATTTATTTTCCGTGTGTTACTATCCGTTTGGGTTGTGATCATACATTAATTATGGTAAGTGAATAGGAATGAGGATGATAGAATTATAAAGGAAATATACCCGCAATTGCGCGAAGAAAGATTGTGAAATAATTTAGCGGAAAACACCATCAGTAGTACCCCGATATAGAATAGAACCCCAATCTCCCCACCACTCAAGACCACAAATGAAGGTAAATTTAATTTTAGTTTGTACGTTTTAACACAAGTATTAATAAACATTAGTAGAATCCACTTTTTATCGATTCTAATTCATTTTGCCTACGATTCTTTCAAATTCTATGTAGAAAACATAATACGCGCAAGAAGTAAGTTTTCACAAATTTGTATGGATTTGTTTTACCCTTCAATTCTGATTTTGTTTTGGTTAATTATTTATTTGCTAGAAAACAAAAAACTGGTGTATGGTTGTTAAAAGTTTTTCCTATAGGTTAGGCCTATAGTTAGTTTACCCACTAATAAGCATAATATAAGCTATAGCAATAGATTCAAAATTAAAATTTGAAGATTTCATTTTTTAATTTCGAAACAGGCGACCTGGTGGTCTAGGGGTAAGGTGTCAGCCTTTTGTGCTGGGGGTCCGTGGTTCAATCCTCGGTCCCAGCACAGATTTATCTGATTGCCAAACCCTTCCTTCAACTCTGACAAGACGTGTATTAATCACAACTTGTGAATGTGTGGAATGCCAGACCTCCACCGTGGTTCGGATCCCACATTAAACTTTCGGTCCTCCAATTCATATCACAATCACCCTACCATTACACATTAGCGTATGTGCGTATAACCCAAAAGGGTAGTAAGACGCGGTGTTAACATTAATAATAATAATAATAATAATTTCGAAACGTATACTTTTTTCGAACTCTCCAATCTTGAATAGATTAAATAATTCCAGAGGACTGTTCTAAATAACCCATTCCAAGTTATTCAACCGCTTGATTTGTTACTAAGGCAGCCGTTTCAGTCAGAGAGAAGGTATAAATCGCTGTAGATCACATAGCTTAAAATACAATTATCTGTATCATTCTCTGAAACTACTTATCTATTCTGTATATACTTATACTCCCCTTCGCCCTTAGCTTACAATCACACTTTGTCATGTCAATAAGAGAGAGGGTAAATAAACCCACGAAACTTCTTATCTCAAGGTAGGTAGTAGTTCTCAAATATCTTAAAATTTTCTGGTGTGAGCCTATCAAAACATCATTGTATTTGAGAGGAAGTTTAGGTCTAGAGCTCTTTACCATCAAGCCTAGTCCCATAGCTACACAAACATGCATAAAAAATAGTCGAAAATGAGCTAATATTTTCCAGTAATAAAACCCAAATTATAGGGTTGTTAAGGGAATCTTTCGACTTTATTTAGGCCTGAACCCTATTTTGAAATAACTTAATCTTGTGGTAGAAGTAAACGACTGCGTGGCAATTTCTCTTACCAAGGCCACCTTCTTAAGTAGGAAGCATTTTAAAACTATATTTAAACTTATCTAACCGCGCAATGATACTAAATATATGGTACCTACTTTGATAAATTAATATACAAGCATATATTGTGCATCTGTAACTTTTGACGAATTGATTCAATTTTGACATTTTTAAAGCCAATATGGCGATCTATCGTCAATTGTTAGCTACTGCCCTTACTGGTGGGCACTTGCACTTAAGTGTTTTTTTTTAAGTTATTTCCATAGTGTCTTAATACCCGTTTGAGCTATACGCATGAATATCAATGACGTTAAAAATATATGAATTAATAAGATATAATTTATAATAATGTACCCAAATTTGCGTAGAGGGAGCGTGGGAGTTTTTTTATGAAACAACATAATCAATACACACAGCCAAGATTTGCCCAGCTAACTTTAAGCCTGATCAGACAAGGGGACATCTTATTCCGCGTGTCCACCAATATGAGTCGGACTGAAGTGATTTAGGACAAATAGATCACCCTTCGAATGATAATTCATTTGCTATGAGCTCTACCCTACTCATAATTATCCCAAAAATGTGGGTAGTCCAGATGGAGAGTAAGAAGCAGTAAATTACACGTAATGAAAATATTTGGCTTCTGAATATGAGTTTGTTATTAGGTGTACTCTTTAAACAGTGGTCCTCAAACTGTGGTCTACGGTGGTGTGCCAGGCAAATGAGACCATAAGGAAAAAGATTTAAGGGTATTATGTGAAAGAGCTAAAGAGAAAAAGAACGACAATCTAAGGCAGCTAAGTAACAATATCGTGACCCACCTCAGTGGCCGCACGGTCTAAGGCGTCACTTTCATAGGAGACTAGGCTGCCGATGACGGGGAGATTGATTTTCAAATCTCGTTCAGCTGTACTGAGGGAGATTTTTACAAAATGGTTTCCACTTTCTCTCCATGTGAATGCGGGTACATTTTCACGAAATGTAATCTTCATCCCTAAAACCATCAGGCTAGCCAAATTAGTACATAAGTGAATAACCCAGACGGGTAGTAAGACGCAGAGCTAGAAAACAAAATAAAAAACTTTTTATATCATAATATGTAGTTACAGTTACATGTGAAATGTATAAAAAAAAGTACAGTAAAAATACTATATTTTACAGCTTTATAAACACTAGCAATAATATAGTTTTGAGCATCAGAAAAGGAATAGGTAGGTAGAATGTTGCGGAGAAATTGTGACCAAAAAGATTCAAAACAGTACAATTTAATATTTTTGATTTTTTGTTTCTAGTCTAGAAGGTAAATTAATGTGTACTTGTGTCACTCTTGCATTATGACAAATTAGCAGTGGCGTGAGGTATACATCAAATAAACGTGAGAACATTCTCACTTGACTTCCGTGACAAGAAACATTTTTCTATTTACTGGGCAGAAACAAAATAATTCACACTGTAGCGATAGCGGGTCTTAAACAAATTTGATCGTGCTTGAGATAAAACACATTTTTCTTACAACTGTACAAAGGTGTATTAGTAGGACTTCTATTCATCACGAATGCCACCCGCTTCAGTGGCCAAACCATTTAAGGCGTCACTCTCATGTTAGACAAAGCAGGTTTGAATCCCGGACAGGTTCGCAGAGTGTTTTTTTTTATGGTTCACCATCCTCATTCCACGCAACTGTGGATATATTATCTCTAAAATGCTTCTTTTCTCGTCCCTACGTCATTAGAGTAATTATTATAAATGCGTACCACCTTAACAGGTAGTAAGACGCGATTATAACATGCATAAGGTTGTATCCTGATTGTGAACAGGGCAAAGTTCGTCTAGAATGCGAACACACTCAAAATGTTGTGGTCACCTAAATATCCAGTGTCCAGATTGCGAACTAATAAAAGAGCAACTCGCGGGAATTCCTATGTGAGGGTGTTGACACGGGTGAGAGGGGCTGCAGCCAGCACCCACCAGCCACCGGAGCTTTCCCCCTAAGCAAGTACACCCTAACCTTACCTAACCTAACCTAATCCAACCTAGCCTACCCTAACCTAGAAATACTCGTATATGTAATTTAGTTAAATTTATACAGAAATCCAAACAGGTAGTGAAACGAGATGCTAAATATATATGTGTATATATATATATATATATATATATATATATGTGTGTGTGTGTGTGTGTGTGTGTGTGTGTGTGTGTGTGTGCAGTAATAATACTAGCCGTATGTGTACATGAAACTGGAGTAAATACGAGACAAATGCACGCTCACGGTCTGCATTACTGTCAGCCTCTCTCACCACTTGCAATACCGATAGACTGATATTGATGAGATCAGAAAATTCTGATTACTTCAGTATGTTCACCAGTCCTGCCATCAGTCCATCAGTATTGCCCCTACATGATAATTATTATTGTAACTATTTTTAAGACTGAGAATCTTACTGATCGCCCCATAAGGACTCATCTCACGACCGATTAACCGGAATATTAACTACACGATTACGCGATAGCCAGAAAACGTATCAAAATGAGGTATCCTTAATTATTAACTTGACATCAGTGAAATTGTGATTGATGATAGTATTTTAGAAGGTAAAATCACTGGTCTCATATGTCACTGTTTTGTAATGAAGAATACAAAAACCTGCACCACGATAAGAATCCTGGTTCGAACTGTATTTTAAAGTTCCAGAATACCCGTGAAGTAGGACTGGCTATTGTATTTTAAAATAATGGGAAATGGGGTAGTAAGCAATGGTTCAGGAAAGTTTCACTTCACCTCTCTTGCAGGCCCTGTGTTTCTGACATCTGCCTGGGGAGTCCCCAACTCAACAAATTGATCCTATTTATTAAAAGGAGGTATTTCCTGTTACCTTCCTTCCGTTATCCCTAACTCTTGACCTTTAGTCAGGACTCTATAATCACGAAAAGTGAAATTAAAATTATTATTTTTTTCCATTTGAATACGTTAAGCTTTCTTTCACTTTATAAATAAAATTTGGCAAGAGGAATAGAAAAAATGGTATGTTGTTAAAAAGAAGGATACAAAGAGATGTTCAGATACATTGATTTTTCTATTCTCTTTTGGTTTTCTTTAAAGAGATCCCTCCCCTTTCCGTTTTCTTCCTTCTTTCCCCCCCCCCCACCCTTTCTTTTTGGAACAGGAAAGTGCTCGTTATTTCAACACGGCAAGGCGCTTGAGTAAAAGAAAAAGTATTTTTCGATTTCCACGTGGTTGATTTGCGCTGATATTGGAATATTTTCACAACGTCGCGTTTGACGACATTCTCCCCTCTAGGGCTATTCAAGTAGCAGGGGGTATTGAAGGTTAATAGATATATTTTTAATAGAAAAAAGTGTAATTGTTCAGACTAATTCCAATAGATTTATACAACAAATTATTGGTGGTAGATAGAATTAATTTGGTTTTGTGTTTTGTTCGATTTCCCTAAATATATATTTATATTAAAGTAAGGAAATATAATAATTCTAGAAACCATTATTAAAGTTTTCTTATATGAGCAATGAAGGTCTTCTGTTGTGCGCAGTTGCACATAGCCTCTTGAGACAAAATGACAATTTTTATATATAAAGTTTATGGCAATATACATGAAGTTTGTTTTATATCAATAATAGTGTATTAATATATTTTATTATTATTACTATTTATATCACAATATTAACCCCCTTTTAAATAGACACTGCGCAAAATCCCTTGCGATGAGTAGTTTGGGGTTGTAATTATAATATGTCAAACAGAAGATGGTTTCACAAGTCAGTGAAAACAGATTGTCCCCCTCTTATATAGATGCGAATGTGTTTGCTCTTTCTTAAACAATAACCTCAATAATCCGTACCTTAGTAAATTGATTATAATAAAACAAATTGTTTATAAACTTAGTTTTACGTTCGATAACAATTAATATTAAATCAATAAACACCACGTAGCCCTGCACTAAAATGATGAGTGAAACAGCACTAATAGTTCACTACTAGTGGACAGACTACTTAGGTACGTTTCAAACGGCTGTGTTTTAACTTTCCAATAGGACATAAGCTCACATCTCCAACTGTTATCAGTAGGATTCATTGGTGATAAGCTCAGCAGGGGAATATTTTTACATGTATTACTACGCCTGGATAGTTTTGTCTAGTTTTGTCTATCAGCTACTTTTACTAATTTAAATCAAAAGTTTAAAGATACTTAAAGTTTCTGAGAGTAAGTGCACTTGTATTTTCTTGGAACTATGAAAAAAACCATGTGATTAAAACCAAATTCAGTTAATAAGGTTTGTATTGGGTGAATTTTACGTGCACTATCCGAACATACAGATTATATCAACAAACGACTTTAAAACTAACCTAATACTAATAAAAAAAACACAACATTCAGTCCTCCTCACAACAAGCTACCAATAATAAACCTTCGACCATGCCGGTAATGGAACCAGGGACCACTAGCTCAGTTGGCACACGCGTTATCGATTATAGTAAGGTGTTAAACTCATGCCAGTGTATTTGACCAAGATTCGAAGTACACAACTGATTGCTAAAGGTGACAAAGTGTAATGAGAGTATAACGCTTTACGTAAAAGTGACTAAACGTTGTACGTGTAGCCAATAATAAAATGTTTATGTGAATGAGATGAACTCACATTGACTATTCAGTTTTCAACATCACTACTGTCTTAAAATGCCCCGGCAGAGTGTAAGTCGAGCTACATATTATTATTATTATTATTAGCACCGCGTCTTACTACCCGTTCGGGTTATACGCACTTACGCTAATGTGTAATGGTAGGGTGATTGTGAGATGAAATGGAGGACCTA